>SSNR01000083.1:29336-46121 GCA_006937965.1 Callopanchax toddi
AGGTGAGGTGAGGTCAGGTGAGGTGAGGTCAGGTGAGGTGAGGTCAGGTGAGGTGAGGTCAGGTGAGGTGAGGTGAGGTCAGGTGAGGTGAGGTGAGGTCAGGTGAGGTGAGGTCAGGTGAGGTGAGGTCAGGTGAGGTGAGGTCAGGTGAGGTGAGGTCAGGTGAGGTGAGGTCAGGTCAGGTGAGGTGAGGTGAGGTCAGGTGAGGTCAGGTCAGGTGAGGTGAGGTGAGGTCAGGTGAGGCGAGGTCAGGCGAGGTCAGGTGAGGTGAGGTCAGGTCAGGTCAGGTCAGGTGAGGTCAGGTCAGGTGAGGTGAGGCGAGGTCAGGTGAGGCGAGGTCAGGTGAGGTGAGGTCAGGTCAGGTGAGGTGAGGTGAGGTCAGGTCAGGTGAGGTCAGGTGAGGTGAGGTCAGGTGAGGTGAGGTCAGGTGAGGCGAGGTCAGGTGAGATGAGGTCAGGTCAGGTGAGATGAGGTCAGGTGAGGTGAGGTCAGGTGAGGTGAGGTCAGGTCAGGTGAGGTCAGGTCACGTCAGGTGAGGTGAGGTCAGGTCAGGTGAGGTGAGGCGAGGTCAGGTGAGGCGAGGTCAGGTGAGGTGAGGTCAGGTCAGGTGAGGTGAGGTGAGGTCAGGTCAGGTGAGGTGAGGTCACGTCAGGTGAGGTGAGGTCAGGTCAGGTGAGGTGAGGTCAGGTGAGATGAGGTCAGGTGAGGTCAGGTGAGGTGAGGTCAGGTGAGGTGAGGTCAGGTGAGGTGAGGTCAGGTGAGGCGAGGTCAGGTGAGGTGAGGTCAGGTCAGGTGAGGTGAGGCGAGGTCAGGTGAGGTGAGGTCAGGTCAGGTGAGGTGAGGTCAGGTGAGGTGAGGTCAGGTGAGGTGAGGCGAGGTCAGGTGAGATGAGGTCAGGTCAGGTGAGGTGAGGTCAGGTGAGGTGAGGTCAGGTGAGGTCAGGTCAGGTCAGGTGAGGTGAGGTGAGGTCAGGTGAGGTGAGGTCAGGTCAGGTGAGGTGAGGTGAGGTCAGGTGAGGCGAGGTCAGGTGAGGTGAGGTCAGGTGAGGTGAGGTCAGGTGAGGCGAGGTCAGGTGAGGCGAGGTCAGGCGAGGTCAGGTGAGGTGAGGTCAGGTCAGGAGAGGTGAGGTGAGGTCAGGTGAGGTGAGGTCAGGTGAGGTGAGGTCAGGTGAGGCGAGGTCAGGTGAGGTGAGGTCAGGTCAGGTGAGGTGAGGTGAGGTCAGGTGAGGTGAGGTCAGGTGAGGTGAGGTGAGGTCAGGTGAGGCGAGGTCAGGTGAGGTGAGGTCAGGTGAGGCGAGGTCAGGCGAGGTCAGGTGAGGTGAGGTGAGGTCAGGTCAGGTGAGGTGAGGTGAGGTCAGGTGAGGTGAGGTCAGGTGAGGTGAGGTCAGGTGAGGTGAGGTCAGGTGAGGCGAGGTCAGGTGAGGTGAGGTGAGGTCAGGTGAGGTGAGGCGAGGTCAGGTGAGGCGAGGTCAGGTGAGGCGAGGTCAGGTGAGGCGAGGTCAGGTGAGGCGAGACGTACGTCTGCAGGCTGGCGGGGCGACGCGTCACGTTACACACTCTGTACTTCCTACGCATGCTCCCACAGTGGGTCACCTCCACTTTAAGACCTGGGAACATCAGACATCAGTAGATTTAACCCCCCGTGGTCAGCTGGCCGACTTTAAGGAGAACGGATCCAGCTGGTTTTCACCAGGGCCAGGAGGTCTGAACGGGACCCGGGGTTTTCATCAGAACCGTACAGCAGCACATCGGTTCTGTTGGGGATCACATACCTTTGATCTCTTTGGTGAATTTGACCCGGTGGGAGTCCGATAGAGGTCTGGGCTGCTCGTCGATGTTGTGGATGTCCAGAACTTCACACATGAACTGAATGACGGGCTGGGCTTTGTAGAAGGCTGTGGCCGACACTGAAACAACACGGGAGGGACCTGGTCATCAAAACATCTCACTGCACATCGTCAGACTTTAGGAAAAGATAAAAGCATTATGAACAAACTTCATTGTATAAAACAACTCAGCTGAACCAAAGGATCAGGAGGAGCTCACAGGATTCAGATCATGTCTGAACAGTTTCTAGGAGTGCAGTTTTTTATTTGAAAATCTGATTTTTGTCCACAGTTCTCTGACGAGGAAGAAAACCACATCGATCCTCCTCAATCTGAGATTCAACCATCGACCGGAGGACCCTGGAGGAGTATGACCCCTAAAGTTGAACACACCCTCTGGTGCCCTTTCTTAGAATAGAGACCACCATACTGGTTTGGTCCAGAACACCTCAGAGTCCTAAGTTTGGTCATGTGAGGACAAGAAAGACCAGGCCAGGGTGGGGAACCCGCTCCCAGGTCTGGACTCAGTATACGCTGTCCGACTGCAGAGGAAGGCCAGTCGTATCTGTTATGTGTCCCTCCATTTTGGTCCTGCATCCTGCACCAGGACAATGTCTGCAGCCTGCTGCTCCGCCCCCTTGCTGCTCCCTCTGAGGAGCCTCACAGCTGTGGCTGATCAGCTATCAGAGCTGACCAACAGCTCAGGGGAGCAGGTCTTTGCTGTTTCCCCCTTAGCGCTGATCTCTAGTTGTTCTGAAGCCTGTATTGATAGTTTAGCTGCACTTTTGTTTGTGAAGGTTATTTAGTTAAAGCCCTTTTGGAGCATAACCTTTGTTTTAGTGTAGCTTTTTGTTTAAACTTAGTTGTTACCTCATTTAGTCTTTCTCATAACCTCTTTTTAAAGGTCTCCTTTAGTTTACTTGGAACCGTTTTTGGTCTCCTTTAGTTTGGTTATAGCCTTTGTGGTCTCTTTTAGTTTACTTATCCCTTTTGAAGAGTGTTTTAATTTCTCCTTAGTGTTTTCCCCTTTTGGGTGATTTTGGTTTAGTATTTATTATAGGGAATTTCTTTTGGTTTAGCTGTTCCTCTTCCAGCATCATTATTAATAAAAACATTCTTTATTTAAATTGACACCTGTTGTATCTGGCTCTTTGTGTTAGTCCCTTGGGTTATATATTTTATGTTCTCCTAGACTTTTTAAGGGACGTAACAGTATCGCTGCTGCCATCCAGGAAACGGCACAGGAACATCCAGACCACACCCACCAGGCTGAGAGACAGCGTCTTCCCTGGAGCTGGGTCCTGGGTCCCACACAGTCAGTGAGCGCTGCTCCGTCTGAGGAGAGTTTACAAGTCCCCCTGGGAGCGGAGCACTGTTGAACGCAGCTCGCAAAATCACGTGATAGTCACAATATCTCACGGGAACTGAGAACAGGAAGTATGAAGCTCATCTGTCAGATCAAAACTACTGTTGTGTTTTGTGGGATTATCTTTTAATCCTTCAACAACGGGTCAGTGAGCGATTTATAGGAATAGTCCGTTTCTAAAATCTCTATTATATAAATATTAGACAACGAAACGCTCCTCGTACGTGTACTGGCGGTTGTTTATATTTGCTGTACTAGTGGCGGTTCAGCTTACTGTCGTAATTTCTGCATCATAAAGTCCTCCAGAATGTCGTGACACGAGCGCCGCGGCTAAAAAAATAGAACCGTCTCTAATCTTTAGCACCACGGATCTGGGACGGACCTAGGGGGACTACTTCATCTGGACGGACCTAGGGGGACTACTTCATCTGGACGGACCTAGGGAGACTACTTCATCTGGACGGACCTAGGGGGACTACTTCATCTGGACGGACCTAGGGGGACTACTTCATCTGGACGGACCTAGGGGGACTACTTCATCTGGACGGACCTAGGGGGACTACTTCATCTGGACGGACCTAGGGGGACTACTTCATCTGGACGGACCTAGGGGGACTACTTCATTTGGTTACAATGGTTTCTTCTCAAATTCACGGCTCGCGCTGTACACGGAGCGGCGCTCAGGTCTTGTGTGGGACCCAGGCAGATTCACTCACTGGATTCTTTTGTCTACATGTCCCTCCTTGATCTGACTCCCTCTTATCTGTGTTTACAAACTGGTCCAAACCGTCATGGTCTGCGTTCTAGTGCTGCTCTCCAAATGTCGATCCCTAGACCTAAAAACCGAATTTGATAAAAGAGCTTTTCATTATGCCGCTCCGTTTTTATGGAGTAACCTCCAAACGGAATTAAAATGTCTAAACTCCTCTCATTGGGTGAGTTTAAGTCACTTTTAAAGGACGGTGAAAGTGGCTCTCTGACTGGGAGAACGTAGCAGCTTTACTCACTGAACCTGATGAACTTTGGTCACTTTGGACTTCTTTTGTTTCATGTTCTGTATATTGTGCTTTTGCTGTACTAAAATTCTTTGTACTGTTTTCATGCTGCCTTCTTGGACCAGGTCACTCTTGAAAATGAGATTTCACCTGGTCAAATAAAGGAATATGTACAGTGGTGTGAAAAACTATCTGCCCCCTTCCTGATTTCTTATTCTTTTCATGTTTGTCACACAAAATGTTTCTGATCATCAAACACATTTAACTATTAGTCAAAGATAACACAAGTCAACACAAAATGCAGTTTTTAAATGATGGTTTTTATTATTTAGGGAGAAAAAAGATCCAACCCTCCATGGCCCTGTGTGAAAAAGTGATTGCCCCCTGAACCTAATAACTGGTTGGGCCGCCCTTAGCAGCAATAACTGCAATCAAGCGTTTGCGATAACTTGTAACGAGTCTTTTCCAGCGCTCTGGAGGAATGTTGGCCCACTCATCTTTGCAGAATTGTTGTCATTCAGCTTTATTTGAGGGTTTTCTAGCATGAAGCGCCTTTTTAAGGTCATGCCACAACATCTCAATAGGATTCAGGTCAGGACTTTGACTAGGCCACTCCAAAGTCTTCATTTTGTTTTTCTTCAGCCATTCAGAGGTGGATTTGCTGCTGTGTTTTGGGTCATTGTCCTGCTGCTTCAGCTTGAGTTGACCAACAGATGGCCTTCAGGACATTCTCCTTCAGGATGTTTTGGTAGACAGTAGAATTCATGGTTCCATCTATCACAGCAAGCCTTCCAGGTCCTGAAGCAGCAAAACCTCCCCAGACCATCACACTACCACCACCATGTTTTACTGTTGGTATGATGTTCTTTTTCTGAAATGCTGTTACTTTTACTCCAGATGTAACGGGACACGCACCTTCCAAAAAGTTCTACTTTTGTCTCGTCGGTCCACAAGGTATTTTCCCAAAAGTCTTGGCGATCACTGAGATGTTTTTTAGCTAAACTGAGACGAGCCTTAATGTTCTTTTAGCGCCTTGGAAATCTGCCCTGCAGGCCGTTTTTGCCCAGTCTCTTTCTTATGGTGGAGTCGTGAACTCTGACCTTAATTGAGGCAAGTGAGGCCTGCAGTTCTTTAGATGTTGTCCTGGGGTCTTTTGCGGCCTCTCGGATGAGTTGTCTCTGCGCTCTTGGGGTCATTTTGGTCGGCCGGCCACTCCTGGGAAGGTTCACCACTGTTCCATGTTTTTGCCATTTGTGGATAATGGCTCTCACTGTGGTTCTCTGGAGTCCCAAAGCTTTAGAAATGGCTTTAGAACCTTTACCAGACTGATAGATCTCAATGACTTTTGTTCTCATTTGTTCCTGAAGTTCTTTGGATCTTGGCATGATGTCTAGCTTTTGAGGTGCTTTTGGTCTACTTCTCTGTGTCAGGTAGCGCCTGTTGAAGTGATTTCTTGATTGAAACAGGTGTGGCAGTAATCAGGCCTGGGGGGGGGGGGGCTACAGGTGTGATAAACCACAGTTAAGTTATTTTTTAACAAGGGGGGCAATCACTTTTTCACACAGGGCCATGGAGGTTTGGATCTTTTTTCTCCCTAAATAATAAAAACCATCATTTAAAAACTGCATTTTGTGTTGACTTGTGTTATCTTTGACTAATAGTTAAATGTGTTTGATGATCAGAAACATTTTGTGTGACAAACATGCAAAAGAATAAGAAATCAGGAAGGGGGACAATAGTTTTTCACACCACTGAATGTGACCAAATAAGGACCAGTTCCCTCTGGTCCTGCTTCACCAGCCATCACTCACCATCGATATTAAGCATCATCTTCCACATGGCGGGTCGCACCGACTGATGGAAGCCGAACCAGACCTCCCGTCCTCCGCCCAGCGGGTGGTCGTAGTCCTCAGGGGAGGAGAAGAAGGACCGGCCCACGGGGGTGTACCTGAGGGGAGAACACAAACTCAGCAGGTCCATCAGGTCCGGTCTCAGAGGAGGCTGAAGGAGGTGGACTCACTTCATGGAGGGCAGGTGTCTCAGGACGACGTCCACGGCGTGAACGGGGTTGGAACTGAGTGGCTGGTCCGGGTCCAGCAGGTCGGAGGCGCCGCGGCCCATCAGAACTTCATGCAGCATGTTCCAGCTGACCGGCGACACGAACCTGATGGTCACTTTGAAGGGGCGGTCCTTCCCACCCTCACCTGGCAGAGTGACGTCCAGATCAACCTGAAGGGGACGAGCGAGAACCGGACCTTAGCACCTGGACCAGAACCAGTTTCAGAACCTGGGTTCTGTAAAGCTGTGAGATCAGCTGCAGTCGGCACAGCGTCTTACCCCACTGGCGGCGACAGGAAGTGGACTGGCGGTGTAGAGGCTCTTCTTCCCGTCATAAACTGGCAGCCGGTCACCAAAGATCGTCACCTTGAAGTTCTGGACCATGGAGTCCACCACCTCCCTGAAAAACGTTCAGACGTTTCAGCTGGACTCAGAATCCAGAAACAGAGAAAGGACAGACCATCTGGTCTGGTACCTGTTGACCCGTCGGGGACATTTCTCGGGCCGGATGTCCACTTCATACAGGTACACGTCCATCTTTGGGATTTCCACCTGGAAGCAGTTGGCCAGGAGCTTGATGTGTTTTCCGATGGCGCCATATCCGGGTCGCCGTGGACACGAAAACAGGGCTGGAGCTCCAACGGATCCTATGGTGGATACAAACCAACAAAACGTCAAGATAAAGGTTTGAATGGGACTGGTTCAGGATGCTCTCTCAGTAAAACCAGTCTGAACACCAGGTGGTTTCACAAATACAGTAAACCCAATCTAAGACCTGCATGAACGACCCCACAGGACCAACGGAGGACCAGAATTATTTAAACCCTTCACACTTTATCCACCACTGAGGCAAAACGATCATCCTGTATTCAGTAATGCTTCAGTTTGAGTCAACTTCAGAAATGTTCATCAGATTTGACATTTCTGAGGGTCAGTGAACGCATCACGATGTAGAAGTTTGGTGATTCTGCACATCGGAGCGGAAATGAAGCCCCAAGTAGTTTAGAGGTTCTTCTGTAAGCATCAGGTTGCTCTTTGGTTTCATCCATCACCTGCTGTGTTTAAGAGCACTCAGGAGAACGTGGACACTAAAAGAATGAAGTCAGAACGTCTGATTTCTGTCTCCTTATAAACAACATGTCTGTTAACGGGACTGATGACGGAGCAGCTACAACCAGCTCACGTATCTGAGGTGACAACACTCATCTAGATACATTTGATGTATTCAAATAGTAGATCGGCCGTCTGGTCTGCTGCCACGATTTTTAAAATCAGCATTAGCTACTGAAGACCCATATGGGTGGACCTCTATAGAGGACAGTCCTGGTCCTGGAGAGCCACCATCCTGCAGCTTTTACGTGTTTCTCTGCTCCAACACACAGGATTTGAACCAGCGGGTCTTTGTTAGCAGGTTTCTGCAGAACCTAAGGAGGAAATTCAACCACTGAATCAGGTGTTCCGAGTAGAGAAACACCTAAAACCTGCAGCATAGTGGACCTCCGGGACCAGGACCCATGTAGAACACCTGCTTTAGTCATCAGCATCAAACAGTAGCTGTCAGGAAGCTTTACAGGGTCTTACTGCCACCTACTGGTAAGGAATGTGAATGAGTGATGCTGTTTTTGAATTTATTGAAACTATATTTGAGCTCAGACCCTTTTGGGTTGGGACCCAGCAGAATATTCTTGTTTTATAAGAACTGAACACTGAGCTGTGGTGAGAAACCAGCAGCTTCTTTGTTCAACCAGTTATTGAAAAACGTCCAGCTGATGAATCGTCTCTTACACGGACACTTCCTGTTTCTGATTCTATTTACTTTTCTACTCCTGAGATAAACAGCTCCAACAAGTCCAAGTTGGAGATGAGCGTTGTTATGATGAGTTACGAGCTTCGAAAGGCAAATAAACCAAAGGAAGGAAGGAAGTGCTTAAGGATGAGGAAAGAGCCGGAAACGAGAACGACGTCCTCACATTAGACTGACAAACTGTGCTGTTCTCCATCAGCGTGATAGCGGCTGGTTAGAGGGTTACACAACCGCCTGACATTTACAGGTAAAGACCAGCGTTCCTCCTAACTGACACGACCTTCATCCAACGGCATGCTGGGTAGGCGAGCAACACAACCTGGAGAGAAGGTGACATCTGATGACCAGTTTCTATCAATGTGACTGAAACACACACACGGGAAAGTGCTGAATGTCAGGAAGGAGACGATGCTTCCCCACAGGTTGTTCCCTCCCCTGAGCCACCCGTCACCGTGGTAACAACACCCATGTCACCACATCGTCACCACGGCAACAGAAGCAGGAGAACAGGAGGAAGAAAACAGGTGTGTTTGACTCGTTCACCTCCAAGAATCAGGCTAGAAAAAACAAGGAGGAGAAATAGGAAGTCTCTGGAAAACTATCCCAATGAAACGGGAATCAAAGGAGGCTGAAAACCAGCTGGAGGCGGAGCCACAACGGAGAGGCCAATCAGCACTCATCCAGCTGCTCATCATCACCACAAGCAAATCCAACCTATAAAAGTCTCATTCCTCGTGTTTCCAGATCAGTTTTAGTTTAATAAATCCTGTGATGCTTCATGTTTCTGAGGTCAGAGTTAAAAAAACTAACGTTCAGTTATTAAATCAGAAACGGATCGATTAGTGGATCACCTGAAACATCCTGAACATTCTCCTTTGTTCCGTTACTAATAAAGAATTTTAACATTTTCAAGGAAAGAGAAATCTTTTGAAAATTTTGGATAAAATATTAACAGATCAGAACCAGGTCAATATGAAGCTCAAAAAAATGATTTATTTTCCTGTCTGTGAATGCACCATTACCAGGTAGCAATAATGTCCTGTTTGTCTATAGTCCGTCTAGTTCTTCACTCCCCAAAGCGCTGAACAACACAAGTCAGTCACACATGCACCCACACCACCAGGTCATCATCACCAGGTCCCTCTGACCTCCACCAGGTCCCTCTCTGACCACCACCAGGTTCCTCTCTGACCTCCACCAGGTCCCTCTGACCTCCACCAGGTCCCTCTCTGACCACCACCAGGTTCCTCTCTGACCTCCACCAGGTCCCTCTGACCTCCACCAGGTCCCTCTAACCATCACCAGGTCCCTCTAACCATCACCAGGTCCCTCTGACCTCCACCAGGTCCCTCTGACCCCCACCAGGTCCCTCTAACCACCACCAGGTCCCTCTGACCTCCACCAGGTCCCTCTGACCTCCACCAGGTCCCTCTGACCTCCACCAGGTCCCTCTGACCTCCACCAGGTCCCTCTAACCATCACCAGGTCCCTCTAACCATCACCAGGTCCCTCTGACCTCCACCAGGTCCCTCTGACCTCCACCAGGTCCCTCTGACCACCACCAGGTCCCTCTGACCACCACCAGGTCCCTCTGATCTCCACCAGGTCCCTCTGACTCTACGGATTGCCCCCAAACAATAATAAAAATCTGACGTTTTGCTGGTCCTTGAACGCACCCTCACCAACTATTAATGAAGTAAAAGTTTGAGCTTCCAAAATCAGAAATGTAAAAGTTATTCTGAAAAAAGATAAAACCAGATCAGCCCCGACCCCGACATGGGTCCAGCCCAGGTCTGATCCTGACCCGGGTTCTGGTCCAACCCTAACCTGGGTCCTGGTCCACCCTGACCCGGGTACAGGTCCAACCCTAACCTGGGTCCTGGTCCAACCCTGACCCGGGTACAGGTCCAACCCTAACCTGGGTCCTGGTCCACCCTGACCCGTGTACAGGTCCACCCCTAACCTGGGTCCTGGTCCAACCCTGACCCGGGTACAGGTCCAACCCTAACCTGGGTCCTGGTCCAACCCTGACCCGGGTACAGGTCTGACGGGTCTCTGAACCTCCAGACCGTCTGAAGGTTTTTAGCTCGTTTTTCTCCCGGTTTCAGTCAAAGATGAACCGGAAACTTCTCCTATATCTGGGTTTTGTGGAAGAAAAAACAAAAACCGGAGGTCAAACCAAGTTTCCGGTCTAAAAAAATCCACCTGTTGTTCCGGTTTCCATTCATCCAGTCTCGGTCCGGTGGACCGGGCCGCCGCTCTCAGGCTGCCCGCGCTCCTTGCGCTCTGCTCGGCGATGTGGACCGGACAGCAACCCCGGGCCGCTGGTCGTCTTCTCCCCGAACCTCGCCGGCAGCTCAGAGCTGAACGTAACCGTCTGGCTGCTGTTCTCCCTGCTGAAAACGAAACGGAACCGTTTACGTTATTGAGAACTCGGACCGGGCCGGTGTTAGCTTTAGCGGTGTTAGCTTTAGCCGCTAACTCACCGCCGGTAAACCAGCATTTACCTGTTAGCGGGTGGATTCGGTGTTCTCCGGTACCAGACGGATTTTAGAACTTCACGAACCTCCTCCGTAAAAACCGGTCTGAGAGTCGCTTTACCGGAAACTAGCTAAAACAGAGACAGTCCACTTCCTGTAAAGCCCTTCAAAACAAAAGCTCTAAAAAGTACTGATAAAAACATAAACCCTTTAAATGGCGCTCACTGGTAATCTTAGGAGACGGGTTTTAAAAGGACATTTGTCTGTTTTTCTTGTAAAAAAAATACGTTGAATTGATTTTGGCATTTACTACTTTTTAAAATTTACTATATTTTTCATTTTATTTTAATTGAATTTATTTAATTTTATTTTCCCCATTTGAATCAATCCCTTTGTTCTGAAAACCAAAGAAGAAGTTGGATGTAATGGTTAAAGGTTTAGATTCTCAGGTTCTCTAATGAAACATGAAGCTCTTTAATCACTCTCAAACATTTTGATCTAACTTCCGGTTGAGCAGAGTTCATTTCCGTTCACTTGACGTCAGCGTTGGTCCCGCCTCCTCAGAGGGAAACCCGACATGAACCTTACGTCATTTCCTGTCTTTACGTCATGGTTTCCACATATTATATTATATTATATTATATTATATTATATTATATTATATTATATTATATATTATATTATTTTATATTATATTATTTTATATTATATTATATTATATTATATTATTTTATACTATATTATATTATATTATTTTATATTGTATTATATTATTTTATTTTACATTATTTTATATTATATTATATTATTTTATTTTATATTATTTTATATTATATTATATTTTATTATTGTATATTATATTATATTATTTTATATTATATTATATTATATTATATTCATTAAACGTTTGTGTCTTTATCCGGTCACAGAGAAATCTGATCTGATTATTAAAGTATTAAAAGGATCTCTTAATAAAAACCGGCTTGGTGGAAATATTTGTTTCAAACATTTTTAAACAGGGAAATAATTTTCTATTTCTGAAAAAAAACTTCATTACAAAAGTTTTAATTTGATTAAATATGGAAAGTCAGAATCTATTATTATAAATAATGCATTTACATTAAAAACACGTGTTAAAATGAGTTGTTTAACATTTAGATGAAGAAAACAGCCCAAAATCATCTTTAAATCACTTCATCTTTGTTAACATTTGGGGGGTAAAGGGTTATAATGTGCTGTACATTAATAATAATGTAAGCATAATGCTATTAATATTAGGATAATGTTAGTTCAAGGTCATCTTTGTTTTTTACTTCTTATTAAAATTTCCCATCGGACCTGCGTCTGCATGAAGTTCTTTTTTGATCAAGGTCTTTTTATTAATTTTACATTTTAAACAATCAACAAAATAAACTAAACTAACCCCTCCCTCCCCCCACCCTGCTACACTGGATCAGACTCTGAAAAATAGAGATAAAACAGGTTTCTAAATATCTCCAAATCAATACACAGTATGGTTTCACAAAAACAACTAAAGAAATAGTCAACAGATAAAACCATGTTCAGCTGGCAACCATCTAATGAGGTCTCCTCTGAGATCTGGATGAAGTTCTGACTCCACTCTCTAGAGGTCTCCACAACCTCATCACATCATTCCCAGCTGCCTGATTCAGGAATCACAGAAGAAAAACCAGGAACGGATTCAGAGCAGCAGCATGAGGAGCTGATGGAGCTGCAGCTACCAGGAGGTTCTGACTTCCTGTGATTGAAACCAGGATGGACCAGGTTCTGAGCTGCTTCAGGAGGAGTCCTAATGCTGTGAGCAGGCTGATCTGCTTCCCCTGGGCAGGTGGAGGCTCCATACACTACGCCCGCTGGGGAACCATCCTCAACAGCTCTACTGAAGGTAAAACAGCTGGGAGGTCACGGGTTCAACTTAATGTTTACTCACAGAGGTCAACACAAAGACCAGAAACAGAAACCAGGTGAAGGTTCTGGATGCTTCCACCAGAAAGGAGAACTTTAAAGATTACTTCTGATATTTACAGGAACAAGTCCTAAATGCAGAACAAAGACAAGAAGAGTGGATTTTAAATTGTGATCCTGACGTTTTTTTTTGCTTTAGTGAAAATCCACTCCAAGTTTATTATGAGGCGAAATTTAAAATGATAAAAGCTGTAAAATAAACAAATTCTCACTTCAGTTTTTGTGCATCTGTTCCATTAAAACCTCTGAAATTAAAAAAACTCCTGTTCCAGTCTCTAACTCCTGATCCGGTCTCTAACTCCTGATCCGGTCTCTAACTCCTGATCCGGTCTCTAACTCCTGATCCGGTCTCTAACTCCTGATCCGGTCTCTAACTCCTGATCCGGTCTCTAACTCCTGATCCAGTCTCTAACTCCTGATCCGGTCTCTAACTCCTGATCCAGTCTCTAACTCCTGATCCGGTCTCTAACTCCTGATCCGGTCTCTAACTCCTGATCCAGTCTCTAACTCCTGATCCGGTCTATACTTCCTGATCCGGTCTAGAACTCCTGATCCAGTCTACAACTCCTGATCCAGTCTATAACTCCTGATCCGGTCTATAACTCCTGATCCAGTCTCTAACTCCTGATCCGGTCTATAACTCCTGATCCAGTCTACAGCTCCTGATCCAGTCTATAACTCCTGATCCGGTCTCTAACTCCTGATCCAGTCTCTAACTCCTGATCCGGTCTCTAACTCCTGATCCAGTCTCTAACTCCTGATCCGGTCTCTAACTCCTGATCCGGTCTCTAACTCCTGATCCAGTCTCTAACTCCTGATCCGGTCTATACTTCCTGATCCGGTCTAGAACTCCTGATCCAGTCTACAGCTCCTGATCCGGTCTCTAACTCCTGATCCAGTCTCTAACTCCTGATCCGGTCTATACTTCCTGATCCGGTCTAGAACTTCTGATCCAGTCTACAGCTCCTGATCCAGTCTATAACTCCTGATCCAGTCCTTATCTCTATATATTTTCCTCTCTTTGATCTCTGAGGTCCTGTTCCAGGTCTTTGTTTCTCCAGAAGCGTTTTAGTGTCTGACTTTTCTGGATTCTTTTCCATCTTTTTCCCAGTTTTCTCCGTCAGACTCCCAGGCAGAGAGAGTCGATCCAGAGAGCCGTTCTTGGAGAACATGCAGCAAGTTGTTGATGAGGTTCTTGCTGCGTTGCTGCCGCTGCTGAAGGAGAAACCGTTTGCTCTCTTTGGCCACAGGTAGGACTAGAGTCCAGGCTGCCATGTTCCCAGTTTGGAGCTGATATGTGTTACAGCAGCTTCAGATCAGTCAGCATCTCACCTGCAGCAGAGGGACCTCAGTTTGACCTCGGCATCTGAAACAAATCAAATAATAATAACTTTACAACTCCTTTGACCAAATTCAACATTTAAAAAAATCACAAATCAGCCGAACAGCACTCACGTTGCTGAGTGTATCCCTCCGCTGATCCTGAAACAGCTACAGACAGAAAACTGAGGTTTGGTTGGAATAACAGCATTACCAACCCTCTGATCTGAGACCAGCATTCATTTAGTTCTGGAGCTGTTGTAGAAGTTCTCTCCTTCAGACGCTGTTAGTTCAACTCCTACAGGACTCAGGAGTTCTCTCTGATTCTCTAAACGGAGAGCCTCTGTAACCATGGTGATCTAGGGTCCAGTCTCTGTTACCATGGTGATCTAGGGTCCAGTCTCTGTTACCGTGGTGATCTAGGGTCCAGTCTCTGTTACCGTGGTGATCTAGGGTCCAGTCTTTTTTACCGTGGTGATCTAGGGTCCAGTCTCTGTTACCATGGTGATCTAGGGTCCAGTCTCTGTTACCGTGGTGATCTAGGGTCCAGTCTCTGTTACCGTGGTGATCTAGGGTCCAGTCTCTGTTACCGTGGTGATCTAGGGTCCAGTCTCTGTTACCGTGGTGATCTATAGGGCTTGATCTTTTTACGTGCACATAAACGAGTGACTGTGCTTTAAAGCGGGTATTTTAGAGGTTACAGGTTATTTGAAATAAAACAGGCCCCACTGAGGGATTTGTTCATCTAATTAGACACATTTGAGTTTTTCCTCGATAATCTACATGTGTCCAGTGAGTTGTTTAGAGACTGGATCTGTTAGCTTTTAGCCTGTGCTAGTTACTCATTTGACTCTGAACAAGTAGAAAAACATCTAAACATTGTTTCTGATTCAGGAGAACAACTTCCCGTTAAGTTTGATCAGGACATGGTCGACGGAACAGCAATAAAACACAAAGGGAGCTAGCCTGGCTAACAGCTAATAAGGCTACATCCAGCTAGCAGCTAAATGTCTAATAAATACCTGCAACTAAAAGTAAAACTGGTTTAAACGTCTCTTTTCCTGATCAAAGTCAAGTTGGTTGTAAAATTACTAACAAATCAAAACTAAAGCTGTGTTTTTATTGTCGGACAGACGGAAAGCTGTGACCTACCTTTACCAAAATGAGGCGTTCAGGTACAGTAGGAAATCCTAGGGATGTATAATGTAGCGTTGTAAATAAAGATGAAATGTAAGAAATATTTTCTTCATCACAACTTCATGCTTTTAAAAAACGTATTACAGTCTAATGACACATTGGAGTAATTACCGTATTGTTCCTGATATAAGAAAGCCCCGTTTTTCAAAATCATATATAAAAATTATTAAATAAAAACAATAATTTATAATAAATGACTTTTAAAAGCCCCATGTCTGTCTGTAGAGCGTGATTGAACGCTGGCCACAACCTCCGGTATCTAAAGAGGATTTATCTCCTGAGCTTGTCAGTAAAAACTTAGATACTTTACACGTGTTTATAACAGAAACTTCCTGGTAACAGAATGGGTTTTAATACAACTTCACACTAAAATGAAAGATTCTTTTCCACTAATTATTTTAGGCCAGCATATAGCTCCACAGCGCCATCTGGTGGAGCAGACCGTACAGGCCCCTAGTGCAGAGGAACCACAGATGCTACCTAGTCAGCGTTCTGCAGCAGCGTCTCTCCTGGTCTGATGATTATTTATCATAATGATTCCACTTCTCTTAGAAGCTCATGTTATCGTTCTACAGACAGTGTCAGTGAATATTTCAGGCCGTTTCTGGTGCTGTATTAAACCCTGCTCCAGTCAGAGGGCTACTTCCTGTTTCCAAAGACCCCACCCACTGAGTGATGTCACCAGAGGGTGTGGTCATGATAAATAACTAATAGAACGCCACCATTTAAAGGAAGAATAAACTGTTGTGAATGTTGTTTTAGTTTTGGCGCCTTCACCAGCTTCGCCGTCGCAGACGCTCTGAAGAGACGTCACAACGTGGAACCACTTCACCTGTTTCTGTCTGGAGCTTCAGCTCCGTTTGTGAGTCTCACTTACAAATAACTCAAAACCTTTCAGTGGACAGGATGTAGAGTTATTGTTAATGTGTTTTTCCTTGTAAAACTTATGAATAAGTCCTATTTACATTGCAGGAAGAACAGCCTCAGTTCAGAGAACACTAAAGGCCAATTCATCCTCCACGAGAAGCAAAAAGCTGTTCTCGCTCGGGGAGGTCTGATATTTAGGCAGGGATCATTCATACGTCCCGAGAACTCAGCTGCCAAACCTCTTCAGCAATGTGTCATACAGCTGTGCATATTAGATGTGTGTGTGGAGGGGAGGGTGTGTGTGAGCAGATTAAAATGATCCATCCTCGCTGGTACCGGACCATGACAGGTCTTTCCAGACCCGCATGCCTTCTCAGGTCCGTCCGCACAAAGCAGCACAGCAGGCGCCGGAGAAAAAGTTACATCAACATACAAAATCAACCACTACCCTACTAATAACCATGCTCATTCTCCCTATCTGACCAATCGCGGCAGTTGTTCTCGGATGTCCTGCAGAAAATAGTTCTGCTCAGTTGATGTTTACAAGAACAAGACGTTAGCTCTGCCGAACTGCGTCTGCGAGAACTAAATGACCTAATTTATGTTCTCGCAGGTGCTCAGCGAGAACAAAGTTCTTTCTTCTATTGGAGTATGAATTGGCCTTAACCTCAATTGATATAGAGTTCTAACTGTAGAGGTTAGCTAACAGGTAATATAGAGTTCTAACTGTAGAGGTTAACTAACAGGTAATATAGAGTTCTAACTGTAGAGGTTAGCTAACAGGTAATATAAGAGTTCTAACTGTAGAGGTTAACTAACAGGTAATATAGAGTTCTAACTGTAGAGGTTAGCTAACAGGTAATATAGAGTTCTAACTGTAGAGGTTA
>SSNR01000083.1:78759-116605 GCA_006937965.1 Callopanchax toddi
AACACGCTAACTCCACTCAGAGGACAGAACACGCTAACTCCACACAGAGGACAGAACACGCTAACTCCACTCAGAGGACAGAACACGCTAACTCCACTCAGAGGACAGAACACGCTAACTCCACTCAGAGGACAGAACACGCTAACTCCACTCAGAGGACAGAACACGCTAACTCCACTCAGAGGACAGAACACGCTAACTCCACACAGAGGACAGAACACGCTAACTCCACTCAGAGGACAGAACACGCTAACTCCACTCAGAGGACAGAACACGCTAACTCCACTCAGAGGACAGAACACGCTAACTCCACTCAGAGGACAGAACACGCTAACTCCACTCAGAGGACAGTAAACTTTAGCAGGGACATAATGTAATGTTTCTGATCATCTCAGATAATTGATTGATGTTTTAAACCATTCTGATCTAAATTGTTGTCCCGGGTTTCTCTCCCGTGATTGGTTGAGTGTTGTAGGTTGTGACTGATAATTAAAAGATAAGCAGGTCAGGTTTCCTGTGTACTTTTTTATTTTAGAGGCTATTTTTACAAACACAAACTCAGGACTCACCAAGCTTGCAGAGCCAGCAGACCAGGATCCACACGGCCACTATATACGGGGCTTTGACCACATTCCAGAACCAGGACACGATGGGCAGCGTGGTGATGGTCTCTCCTCCTGGACCACTGCTGTTGGTTGCTTCTGACGCGTTCCCTGCTAGGCCGGAGATGTCGTGCTCATGCCTCACTGAGCCTTCACTGGATCTGGTTCTGGCCCAAACCGGGTCTCTGGACATCACCATCAGCAGGATGCAGAGACACAGAGCTGCTCTCCAAACCGCCGCCATGTTTGATGAAAAACTGTTTTCTGTGAACTGTTCTGGACTGTCAGACTCTCATTCCTCCCACTGGGGTCGGACTCTCCTCACATCCAGGTCCAGATCCTCCCGGACCATGATGGACCTCTGTCTGCTCTCCTCTCTGTCCAGGATCCAGTTTTCTACAGCAGGTGAAGCTCTGCCCATTCTGATGCTCCTGCGTCTCCTCCCACCTCCTCACACCTCCTCTCACCCAGACCAGCTTGTTTGGCCACTTTGTCCCAAAGTGGATTTGTCGCTTTTCTTTCTTTCTTTCTTTCTTTCTTTCTTTCTTTCTTTCTTTCTTTCTTTCTTTCTTTCTTTCTTTCTTTAATGACTGTGAATAAGTAACTTTAACCTGATATTAAACCTGAAGAGAAGAATTAAAATATTTGAGAAGCACCTTCTAAAGTTCTTATCTTAACCCAACAAAATGTGAGAACAATCACGAAGAACACACCCTGATCCAGCAGAACAGAGTCAACCTGCTCTGGTTTGAGTCTCCTCAGTGTTTCTCTCCTGGTTTTAGGAGGAACCGTTCTGACCTCGTTGGACGCTCTGGCTGACTTCAGTGTGTTTTGGAACAGTTTCCGGTTGGAGGCTGTGATGGTAGCATCCTGTCTCACGGGGCTCCACACACCTGACCAGGTGGTCTCACCTGCTGGATGTTCTGTGATGAAGGAACAAAGATCCTCTGTGACGTTTTTACTCTTAAAGTTCTCAGCTCACAGGATGAAACCACCGTATCCAGTGACCACTGAACCACACCAGAGGAACCTTCAGGAACATCTCAGATAGCTATAGAACCTGAAGATGAAGCTCCATATTTGTGTCCCTCCTGTCAGGAAGTGAACCATCACATGACGAGGGAAATGTTTCTTTATTCCTTGTTATAAAAACCTGAATATATTATAAACCTAAATCCAGAGTCTCAGATTATCAGAATATTACATCAGATCAATAAAAACACCTGTTCATTTTATGAACTCCACACCTGGTTGGACCTCCTTCATGGAGGAGATCAGCCTGTGGAGCTGCTGAGGTGTGATGGAAGCTCAGGTAGAGCTGATAGCTGGCCAATCAGAGCTCAGTAACACCATGTAGTGACTGAAACAGCTTCTGGTACCTTTGTCAGTGTGGACAGGCACCAAGTCCTGCTGGAGAACAAAACCAGCATCTCCATAATGCAGCAGGAAGGTCTCTAAATGTCTTCTCCGTCTCCAGGCTCTGATGTCTCTGGTTCTGGACAGACACGAGGAGGAGATGCTGCTTCAATAAAAGAGGAGGAACATTTTGAATCAGCTGACCAGAAGCCTAATGAAGCCACTGCTGTGTGTCTGATTGGCTCATAAACCTTCATGTTATCATTCTTGATGCAGAATGTTGCTGAAGAGCATGTGATGCATTCAGGTACAGTCAGAGCGTCTGTGACAGGGATTAGTGAGCACTGTTCAGGTTTACACCCATGACACGGGACAGGAAGGTGTTCTGACCCATTTGTTCCTAAGCAGCTGAACTCTGAACCCCCTCCTCTGGTTCTGCATCCATCACGGCCGTGTTGAGCCGCCACCGCCTGCATGGGGCTGTATTTAGACCACAGGAACCTGTGAGTGACCCTGAGTCTGTAACACAAACTCTTTCTGTACTTTGAGTTAATTATCAGGAGCTTATCCTCACAGCTGCTCACAATCCCTTTGGTTTAAATTTTAACAGTCATATCAGCTTTCCTTTCAAAAAAGAGAAAAGAAGATTCTTCAAATATTAAATTCCTTTAAAGACAATGTGTGATCAATGCATTAACAGAAATCTCATCTATTAATCTCAAAGATCAAATAACCACAGTTCTTCTTCGTCAGCCTCATGTTCACCAAACAGGCACATGATAAACACTGATGTTTATTTATAGTGTGAACCTACATAACTCATTAAACAGGATTCAACACGTTTTTGGCTTCAGATTACAACAAAAACACTATATTACCTGTTAGCTAACCTCTACAGTTAGAACTCTATAATACCTGTTAGCTAACCTCTACAGTTAGAACTCTATATTACCTGTTAGCTAACCTCTACAGTTAGAACTCTATATTACCTGTTAGCTAACCTCTACAGTTAGAACACTATATTACCTGTTAGCTAACCTCTACAGTTAGAACTCTATAATACCTGTTACTTAACCTCTACAGTTAGAACACTATATTACCTGTTAGCTAACCTCTACAGTTAGAACTCTATATTACCTGTTAGCTAACTTCTACAGTTAGAACTCTATATTACCTGTTAGCTAACTTCTCCAGTTAGAACTCTATAATACCTGTTAGTTAACCTCTACAGTTAGAACTCTATATTACCTGTTAGCTAACCTCTACAGTTAGAACTCTATATTACCTGTTAGCTAACCTCTACAGTTAGAACTCTATATTACCTGTTAGCTAACCTCTACAGTTAGAACTCTATATTACCTGTTAGCTAACGTCTACGGTTTACTATTTGTTGAGTTTATTGTGTACATGCTGCTGTAGCAGGATGTACAGTACTATTGTAATTCAGACGTTGTTTTTTTTAAACAAACGGAATAAATTGGTAGTATAATCTTATAAAACAGTTTGAATTTTAACAGCAAGAATAATTTTTAATATTTTAAATTTCATTTATTAATGTGTCATTGATCTGCAGTAGTGTCTCTCCTGATCTAATGAGTCATAAGTATTGCTCTAGTCAGAGGACTACTTCCTGTTTCTAGAGACTCCTCCTCCTTTGATTGAAGTCACCTGGGGGTGTGGTCCTTACTGTAGATAAATAACTGATAAAATGCCCATTAAGGTTTTGATAAATAGAATAAATTGTACTTCCAGGAAGTTGGAGATGTTTACACCACATCTCTGCTGATCGTTTTGAGTAAACCTGCTACATCATTGTTCTGCTGGTTTCAGCTGATGAGAGGAAATCTGTTGAAGCATGAACACTAAACTTGTTTCCTGGCATTAAATCACCTCTTTTGGGTTTATTATATAATCAATCAGAGTATGCTCCGGAGCATACAGGCGTGTGCTAACACAAGCAGACATCAGCAGTGACCTCAGAGAAGAGTTCTGGAACAATGTCCTGCAGTGGAGCTGTTTACCCATAATGCACTGCAGCACCAACAGCTAATCCCAGCTGTCAGCATGGTGGTGGAGGCTGATGGTCTGTGCTGGTTCTGACCCAGCAGGATTCACTGAGTCCACCAAGAACTCCTGTAGAGTCTAACGGGAGACCATCTGAAGCCTGGACCAATCTGGGTCAGAAACCAGTACCAGGATCCAACAGGTCTACATCAGAACCAGGATCCAGCAGGCCTGATAGAGACCTGTCCACAGCCTGATAGAGACCTGTCCACTCAGCCTGATAGAGACCTGTCTACAGCCTGATGGAGACCCTTAAATCTATGAGCTGAAAAAGAAACTATAAGTCTTAACAGAACCTGTGAATTACTTTTTAAAGGCACCAGTCACATCACAACATTTCCCTCCAATGAGTGCAGTTTTACAGAAATGTCACAATTCTTTGACCTGCTGCGTTTTGTTTGTGGTGTCGTACCTCAGAGGAGAGGACTAAGAGCACCAGCATGGACACTAGTCAGACGGACAACATTTCCCGGTGTCAAATGGCAGTAAGTCACACTGAAGTGTTGGATAAACACGGTCCTCCACCCTAACCTTTGATAGGAGCACTGATCTCACACTAATGAGCATCATCAGGCAGTAAAGAGCAGGTGACTAAAACACCTGTCATGCGGTGTCATGCAGAAATGTCATTCTCAACATGTACAGTACACCGTTACACTGATGACATCATGGTTGTGGGTTCAAAGGTCATCCTTCTGTGGTTTCCAGCCCTGGCCTTGATTCTGTTTCACAGTTATTAACTGTAGATGAAGATATTTTACATTATTTGTAGCCTGACTGGTGATTAGAGCCTGAATTGATGTTTGTTTGAAATTGGAGCTTTTTCTCACCAGTCATTCTACCAGCTTACATTATACTGGCAGGTTGAATTCACTCTAATTCTGAGTGTGTTTCTGTTTATTACAGGCAAAAAAAGACCCCCTCATGATGTTGTACAGTTTGAGCTAAATTTGGATGTGGTAGTAGTTATTTACAACAGATACTCTTAAGATTGCACAACATATTGTGTAAGAAAGAGAAATAGATTATTTTTTAAATTTGACCAAAACAACTAAACTCCATTTTTCAACATATGATGGTCTTAGTTGAAAAATCTGGCACAAAATGTGGTGGGCGACACACATTAATTCAATGAATGATGGGATATTATTTTCAAAATATAAGGAAGTTGTTATGACCAACATTGACATTCTAATTACTTGCGTTTGTTGAAACAACTGTAAAACCAGTCATATTTTTTTTTTTTGGGGGGGGGGGGGATACATTTTAGGGAAGTTTCCATTATTTTCTGGAATAAATAAAGCATTTATTTTTGACAAAATGAAGGTTGCTTATTTCAGCAAAGCTCCAAAATATTAAATTAGTTAATTAGCTAACTTAACTAGCCATATGTAATGTAAACTTGGACTCAAACGTGGAGTAAAAGAGTTGAATACATGTTATAAAATCTCACATTTTATTTAAAATGACCAGTGTAAAGCAAGCCACTATCGTAGCAGTGATTGTTGTAATAATAAAAATAACGAGTTACTTTAAATTGTTTTTTGGCTAACTGTTGATTAAGCTAACTGTTCGGTCAGATGCGCGCGCTCCACTCGTCACCCAGCATTCCCCGCAGGGGCGCGCGCCGCGGACCGACCGAAACCAACAGAACATCACGGAAGAAGATGCGTGTTGGTGAGTCAACGCGGTTTAAACACCACACAGTCGCATGTTGTTGTTTTCGTCGCGTTTGTAGCGATTTAACTCGACGGGGAACGCCGGTGTGAACACTCAGCAGCGTCACTGCGCGTCCGCGTTCCGACACGGAGCGAAAATACACAACTAAAGTCGTCCAACTTGGTGTCGTGAGCGAAGTTGTCACCCCGAACAAACGGCGGCTCGTCGCCTTCTGCCCGAGCAGAACGGCTGTTTGTTGATTTTATGTTCAAGTCGGTGAATCTGGTGACTGAATATGTTTGAACCGAAAGGGGAGACGGTACCGGAGAAGTGACGGTGTTGTGTCGAGGCTTGTTGACGGACAGCTTCACGTCATGGTCAGCTGAGGAGCTGCAGGGAAGGGAGACAAGCGGGGCTTTGATTCAGAGCTAAAGTTGAAAACTGAAACTTACCTGAACAGGTGTGGTGGGTCCATGAACCGCCTCAGGGGCTTCTCTGGGGAACAAGTCCAAACTGAATTTGTCCTTGCCTGTAATAATTAATTACACCTTCATTTTTATTTAACCATTTTTGTCCCTTTCTGCTCATTTTGGCTGTTTTTGCAGATGACAGTTTTTAAAGAAAGGGTCTCTTGACACATTTTGAAATTCAGATGTCATTATTTTTAAAAAATAGACCACTGGAAAACTAAAATATTACTACTCTCATAAATCGTCAGAGGACAAATGTCCACGCCCAAATCAGTGTTGTTTTTCAGGGTTGTAGTCTCAGTGTTTTAGTCGTCAAAAATCCATTCAAAAGTTCCATAGGCCGTTTTAACGTTAAACAGGAGAAGTAACGAAAAACACCCAAAATAGACTAAACTACAATAATCAAAGTATTCAGTCAATACTATAAGTATTGATCTAACGTTCGGTCATAAAGATAACAAAGACATGTCACTGTTTATGAATGCAAACAGGACTTGAAGCTCGTTAGCTTAGCTTTAGCTCATTGGCAGGTTGAATGGCTGAACGTAGCGACTCATTTTTAGTTAAACTAAAGAAAAACAAAGCAAACGACTGGAGTTGGTTAAATAAAGACACAATATGGAATCAATCAGCAGGGTTGTCACAAGCTGTCAAGAAGGATTCTTTGAATAACGATCAATTAGATGGTAGAGCACGCCGCCAGAGCCAATCGCAGACTGATCGCCCCGGAACTAATGACGGAGTTCAACCCCGCCACAATAAGAGGATGCTTAGAAGTTCTCATGATTGACAGCAAAGAGTTCACCCAAACGCTGTCCCACACTCTAACGTCTTCGTCTCACAGACGAATGCTCAGATGTCTCCTCTCACGTTTAGCTCGTCGGCGTCTCGGTAACGCTGTATGAGGCTATCGTTTTCATCGACGAAAGCAGCACTGGTCCAAATAAACGGCTATAAAACATTTCTGATCAATAGTTTTCTACTTTTTAGGTTGAATCTTTTGATCAACTTCAGTCCTGATTAAATCAATCAGAAAATAAATGATCAGGATTTTAACCCTTTAAATTCAGTTTGATTACATGATGCTACTTTTTATGAAAGTGAGTTATTTACCACAAAATAAATGTTGGGTTGTTGGGAGATGTTTTGTTATGGATATGTTAAGAATGATCCAACGTATTAACTTTGGTGTCTCGTTAGTGCTGCACCAGTTTGATCATTTCCTACCCTCTGAAGCCACCAAAGGACAAAATGTTCCATTAAGTTCAATTAAAAGCCGTTTTTATTCCCATGGAAATCACACAAAACAATGATCCATTCTGTGATTTTAGGGTTTGTTTTAGAGAAAAATGTTCAAAACTGTCATTTTTAACATTGACCTGTAAAATCCTCCATCATCGACCCAATCAGGAACCTCAACATCAGGTCCTCTGATTGGTTGATTGAATCTACAGGAACCCACCGGACAAGTAAACAGAAACATGGCCGCCTTTTCTCGCTCCACTTCACAGTGGAGAAAATAAAAACTATGTTGATTTAAATACATTTAATGGTAAATAATTATTTTGTGTAGCGCCGGCAAAGGCGTTACTATCTCTGAATTCTGACCTCCTGGTTCATCACAACAATAACTCATCTTTTTCCCAATAACTTGGATTAAAATGACTCTTTTATTATGTTGTAACCTGAATCAACATTCCTTCCAGGACCGGTCGTGTCGGAAGACTCAGACGTTCTTTAGTTAATAATTAAACTCAAAGACTCCTTGATGTCTCATTCTAAAAAGACACTACCTTTAATCCACTGTCCAGAAATGTCTTAATATGATTAATTCACTTTCTTCCAGTATTAATGAATGTTGATGTTGCATCAGTATTATTTCATGTTTCTACTTTTGCTAAAAGGTTAAAGCATATTAATAATCCATCTAAGTTTTCCTGGGCTTCTTAATGACGAGAACCACGTGACTTGGTAACTCCTTCCCATTGGGCCACGCGTCCAAAAGTTTCCACCGTCAGACTTCCTGCCTGGAAGCTAGTCAGTTCTCGTTCAACCTACAACGAGAGAACAGCCCTCCGTTTTCTCCGCTACACGGTGGGCCTTGATGCCGACTGCCCGTTTGGGTCCTAGCCCCAAACAGTCGAGGACATTTCCCCGGCTCGAAGCCAGACACTATCCGTCTGCTTCTGTTCACCCGCCATGGGGAAGAACATGCTTAGCCTCTGCTCCCGCCGATCATGGAGCTGCTGACCGACTCATTCAGACGCTTCCGTGCCTTGGGCGGCCTCCGGGCCACCTGGGATAATCCGAGGTTCGTCAAGGCAACCAACCCACAGACGAACCTCCACCTACCACGCCAAGGCGATCTTGGAGCGGTCTCCGCAGGTACCAACTCCGATCTGGTAAAACCGAGGCTCTTGATAAATAACACTCCTGTCAACTTAGTCTCAGCTCCCCTCATAACTAGCTCAGACTCCCTAGAGATATTTAATATCTCACGGGCTCTCGTCATTAACTCTCAGCTTAATAACATCAGAAGAATCTCTTAAGATGCACCATCTACCTCATATCTGTCTGTTCGTTCAATCTGTTTCTTTAATAAAATAACTGTAGTCTAAGTCTGCTTCTGGGTTATAACTTCCAAATATAACGTACGTAGGTCTTCCCTTTGAATCAAAAGAACCTAAGATATCCTGCATAACCATTAGTTTAGTGAAGGTAGCTAGCATTGCTTAGCATTAAAACCGACATAAACTAAGCTAATAACCTTGCAGAAGTGTGTCCGTATTATAACAATAAAAACAGGTTATATTACACTACATTTGTGTGTTTCTTCATAAAAGTAGCATCATGTAAAGATTTGAACCAAAAAAGTAGAAAGAATATTGATGAAACATGATTTTGAGCAGTTTGCTGGACGTGGACGTTGTGTCCTCTGACTCCAGAGAGGAGCACATTTTAAAACTGATCCTTCACAGAAACTATGAGTCCAAGTGTTTGATATATCCAAGTCTGATCTGAAAAATAATCCCACCCTCCAAAAATGTGTCTAATGGAAAATAACTATTTTTTTGTAAATAATAACAACAGTGACATTAGGTAAATAACCTGGCATTTAAAGTGTTAAAAGCATCAAAATGATTTAATTTTATTGGTTTTCAGAAGGACTGAAGTTGTTCATGCAAAAAGAAAAGAGGACGAGTATTCATCACCAGCTCTGTGATCATTTCTGTAGCTTGAACTGGTTTTGGTCTCTGACAGAATAAAGAGGGAACACTTCTCAACTGGCAGCTCAAATGAAGTTTAGGTGTTGTTGTCTTGTTGTCACGAAGAAGAGGTCAGTTAGAGATGATCAGGACTTCGTCTGCAGTAAAGCCCGGGGCACACAGGGGACTTCAGCGCCGAGCTGCGGTAGCGTAGCGCCACGGTTTTAGCGAGTCTTCTGGTCTCACAAGACTCGTTCCTAAAAGCTGACCTGGTTTGAATCAGTGGGTTACTGTTACTAACAGGCCTCTGAAAAACTTGAGGACCTGCTGAAGAGGTGATTTCTAGGGATGTTCTGATCGATCGACCACTGATCAAAATCGGACGATTTCCGTGAAAAACATGCGATTGGCAAATTCCGATAAACTCCTTTTCACGGCGATCATACCAGCAGATCTATAGCTCCTAAACCAGAGGTCACCAGGCGCACAGCAAACCCACAGAGCTACCGCGGGTTCGTTGCACACCCGGGACTCGCCGTCCCCTGAACGGACCGCACCATCTAGTTCAGAGCTCAGTCCTGGAGGCGAGGTCGGGCGCCGAGGTAGTCCCGCTGACTCGCGCACCGCAACGATGGAAAAGTCAGAAAAACCCAGTTTTTGTCCAGATGAAGGAGATTTATGGTTCATTTTCTACAGATCAAGTAGCCGTTAGCCCTCATCATCACTACAAATTTACAGTCAATCCATGTGATCGGTAGCTAAAAGCATCCCTAGTGATTTCCTGTTTGAATCAGGTAAACGGCTGAAACATGCAGGAATAATTCAGGTTTTCCATCTGAATTTTAGATGAAACTAAAGGCCTGCAGGGCGATAAAGCTGAAAGGTTTGTGACCCAAATGGATGGATTTGAATCAAACTTTCAGACCGTAAACATCAAATGAACATCTACAGCTGAGTAACCTGTAAAGTGGACCTAATTTAACTTGTTCACCACAGCCAATCAGCTTCACCAAACTAGAAGGAGCCTAACTCAGTCCTTCACAACACTCAGAGTTCTAACAGATCGAACTTTATCTAGCATGATTCTGTTTGGATGATACGGACAAAAACATCATAATCCCAGTCTTATCTTTTACTTTTTTATTTTGCAACCTATTGAACTGCAGTCAAACTATGTCCTTATGTAAAACCGTCCAATAAAAATAAGGCAGAGTTTAGACAGGACACAATTCAATGACTTTATTTGAAGATTTCACGAAGATTTTTCTGCCTCTGATATTTATTTAGACAGTTACAGTAAACATCAACGAGCTCTAAGGACCAGTCCGATGTTTGTTTCTGAGGAACATCTCCGTGGTTCTTCCTGTTCCACAGAGGTTCCACTACATCCACAGTTGAATAAAGTATCCTCTGCTTGGAGGCGTCATGTTGGAGTCGGTTCTGGTTCCAAAGTTCAGTGGGACAGATAACAGGAGTCCGGTGTAATCACCACAGCAGTGAGTAATGCAGGAGGCGAGGCCGGTGGATCTGTCTTTAACCTTGATGATTGTCCTGTTCTCTGGAGCGCCGGGTCGCGTCATGTGACTCCTGAGTTAATCGCTGCAGATAAAAACAGGTTTAGACTTTTGGCTCTTTATTTCTCTTCCAGTCTCAAAGATGGATTACAAGGTGGTGTTTTCTGCGCTGGAGAGAGTCTGTGAGGAGAACATCGCCGTCCTGTGTGGGCCGTCGTCCGACTCGCCGTACGGGAACGTTACCAAGCGCCTGGTCACGTGTATGAAGAAGATTCAGGAGCACGGCCGAGCCCTGGAGCCCGTGGTGGCCAGCTTCACCACCGTCTATCATCACTACGACTTTGACAAGCAGACGCCAGGAAACGGCTACCGAACTCTGGTCAAGGTAGGACATCACGCCCACCTGTCTCTGTGTGAGTACGAGTAGCAGCACGTTTTTGATTTGATCGTATTAAAAAGACAGCAGCACAGTCCTGATTCAGCCTGGATTTCTTCATGTTTTTCCCTCTGAGTGGACAAATTCTCCAGTAATCTCCTGAAGTGGACTGGATCAATAGTTCTCCAGACTTTCTGACAGATAACTCAGTTTGACAGAAAACAGGAGTTTACCTCCACAAGTGGGATTCCCAGAGAGCTGTCAGCTGAAAACTGGGCATGTCCCAGCTGAGGAACTGGATCAGAAAAGGGCTAAAGGAGAAGTTTCAGACCTAAAATCCTCTCCAGCTGATGAACAGGGTCTGAAAAGCTTCACGAAGCAGGAACAGGTTCAGCTAAGACGTGTAGAACAAACCTGAAGCTCACGAGTAGCTTGTAGGTTGTAGGAATATAAAATGAGAATCAGAATGAATCTAAAGTAACTAGGGGTGCAACGGATCAGAAAACTCACGGATCGGATCAGCATAAAGATAAAGAAAAGACAAACTTTGCTCTCATTATTTTCTAAAACACTGAGCAACAGTTTCTGCTCAATCCTCATAAATAATAACAATATTTACTCAAGACGTCAATCTGATGCTTCAATACAGTTTTGAATCATATTAAAACTAATTAATAGGGGAGATCGACTAGATCTACCTCTCAGGGGTCACAGACCTGCTTCTGTCAAACTAGTGGTCACAGCCGGGGGGGGGGGGCGCTGCTCTGAGCCTCCAGACTGAACTCCGGTTATATTAACGTTCATTAGCGCGTGTAAAAGCCCAACATAACGTTATCTCAGACACAAACAGGTGAATCTAGTTTGTCTATCAGAAAGATTCCAGCTGACGGAGAGAGAGACGAGGAATCAGAGGCAGCGCGCAGCAGAGACTGGATCAGAACCGATCGGGGATCCTTATCTGGTCGACTAAAACGGCTGAATCCAACAGACTGAACCTCTGTACGTGATGCAAAACGAACGCCTTCCTCAGAGGGGATTATCTGCAGATTCAGAGCGCGTGAGCACAGAAAGTCAGGAATGATTTACCGACGCAAGAACGTCGCATTTTCCGCGAACCACGTGCGTTCCGAACCGTGGAGGGTGAACCGTACGGATCACGGGTCGATGATGATCCGTTGCACCCCTAAAAGGAACCGAGGGTGGGGAACCTCCGGCCCCCGGGCCGTATGCGGGCCCGCCGTGTGACATCATCATTAAACTCAGAGGGAATGATGGTAGTGTTTCTGTCATCAACTCAACAGTAGCTCAGATATCAGGTCTGGATGGGAGTCAGGATCATCCTAGTGGACAGGAACACAGACCTGACTAAACCCAGAGCGCTACTGGAGAGGGACCTGGACCTGGCTCTGGACCTGGACCTGGCTCTGGCTCTGGACCTGGACCTGGACCTCTCCCTGGACCTGGCCCTGGACCTGGCTCTGGACCTGGCTCTGGACCTGGACCTGGCTCTGGCTCTGGCTCTGGACCTGGACCTCGATCTGGACCTGGCTCTGGACCTGGCTCTGGACCTGGACCTGGCTCTGGCTCTGGACCTGGACCTGGCTCTGGACCTGGCTCTGGACCTGGCTCTGGACCTGGCTCTGGACCTGGACCTCTCTCTGGACCTGGCTCTGGACCTGGACCTGGCTCTGGACCTGGCTCTGGACCTGGACCTGGCTCTGGACCTGGCTCTGGACCTGGACCTGGCTCTGGACCTGGACCTGGACCTCTCTCTGGACCTGGCTCTGGACCTGGCTCTGGACCTGGACCTGGCTCTGGACCTGGACCTGGCTCTGGCTCTGGCCCTGGACCTGGACCTGGCCCTGGACCTGGCTCTGGACCTGGCTCTGGACCTGGCTCTGGACCTGGCTCTGGACCTGGACCTGGCTCTGGACCTGGACCTCTCTCTGGACCTGGCTCTGGACCTGGACCTGGCTCTGGACCTGGACCTGGCTCTGGCTCTGGACCTGGACCTGGACCTGGACCTGGACCTGGCTCTGGCTCTGGACCTGGACCTGGACCTGGACCTCTCTCTGGACCTGGCTCTGGACCTGGCTCTGGACCTGGACCTGGCTCTGGACCTGGACCTCTCTCTGGACCTGGCTCTGGACCTGGACCTGGCTCTGGACCTGGCTCTGGACCTGGACCTGGACCTGGACCTCTCTCTGGACCTGGCTCTGGACCTGGCTCTGGACCTGGACCTGGCTCTGGACCTGGACCTCTCTCTGGACCTGGCTCTGGACCTGGACCTGGCTCTGGACCTGGCTCTGGACCTGGACCTGGCTCTGGACCTGGCTCTGGACCTGGACCTGGCTCTGGACCTGGACCTCTCTCTGGACCTGGCTCTGGACCTGGACCTGGCTCTGGACCTGGCTCTGGACCTGGCCCTGGCTCTGGCTCTGGCTCTGGCCCTGGCCCTGGCTCTGGACCTGGCTCTGGACCTGGCTCTGGACCTGGCTCTGGACCTGGACCTGGCTCTGGACCTGGACCTGGACCTGGCTCTGGACCTGGCTCTGGACCTGGACCTGGCTCTGGACCTGGCTCTGGACCTGGACCTGGCTCTGGACCTGGACCTGTCTCTGGACCTGGCCCTGGACCTGGCTCTGGACCTGGACCTGGCTCTGGCTCTGGACCTGGACCTGGACCTCTCTCTGGACCTGGCTCTGGACCTGGCTCTGGACCTGGACCTGGCTCTGGCTCTGGCTCTGGACCTGGACCTGGCTCTGGCTCTGGACCTGGACCTCTCTCTGGACCTGGCTCTGGACCTGGCTCTGGACCTGGACCTGGCTCTGGCTCTGGACCTGGACCTGGCTCTGGACCTGGCTCTGGACCTGGCTCTGGACCTGGCTCTGGACCTGGCTCTGGACCTGGCTCTGGACCTGGTTCTGGATCTTGTTGCTGATGAAACCAGACTTCTGGATCCGTTCCTACACACCAGGACTTTGTTCTGTTTATTTTATTGTTGAGCAGCTAAAAGAAACAACCTAATATTTCTAAAACTCCTTTTTTGTGACTTTAAACCTGATGATTAGTGTAGTGAAGAGGTCAGACGCGGACTGTGGCCCTCAGGGGACCTGGTCCAGAACAGGTCCCCCCCCCCCCCCGCGGTACATGTTGTCTTAAAGGTGATGTTCCACATGTTAAAACAATAGTTTGTTCCTTTGTTACAGGATGGTTGTGATGCTGAGTCAGGGTTAGCCGCTGACGTCAGCTCCCTCTGATAACGCTCCTCAAAGTGATGAGTCATCATTCAGTCAGTGGAGCTTCACAATAAGACTCTGGAGTCTCAGGTTGACTCTGAATAAATCCTTAGACCTCAGGAAGATTCATAATTACCCCAGCAGTAACTGATCTCACACCTGGAAAGTTTTATCTCCACAGTCATAATGTTCTAATCATTATTAGTGAGGATCTTTAAGGAGTCTAGTTTTAGTGATGAATCGTCATCAGAGGTGTTTTAGGAATCATCCGTCTGTATTGACCCTCAAAACCAGAAAATCCGTTTTATTACTGAATTCATTCACTTTTTATGAAGTTTAAATTCTGCTGTTGAGCTACTCGTCTGTCGCTGCAGCAGGACGCCGGTTCAGTGACAGATGAAGCTTCTGACTCAGGTTTCAGATGTATTTTATTATCATGTGTCCCAGAGAACAATGAAGTTCTTACTGTTTGGCTTCCTGTAACTCCGATACGACAGACTGAGGTGAAGAAGTAGACAAAATAAAGATGAAATCAGACTAGACAATAGAAAGAATGGATAATAAACACGTCAGTCTGGAAAATATTACAAATAAATCAACGCATGTAAAAAATAAAAAAATCTGAGAGGATCGAATTCAAACAAAGAGGTGAAAAACTCCAAAGTGAGACTGGAGAAGGAAGTGGATGCAGATTATAAAATAAAGCAGGGTTGGGTTTAAACGTTAAGATAAAGATCACAACGTGCTGTGAAGGACTAACTAAAACCAGAAACTTTAGAACTAAATCAGGTTTAAAAAGCTGAAGTGAGTCAGCAGCAGACCTGAGACTACAGAGACCTGGAGCTGCTCCTGTCCTCCTGGCCTCCATAACCTGCAGGCCTCAGCCTCCTGTTAGGGATGTATGCTGGTTCAACCAGAGTCCTGTAAGTCAGAACCAAGACCTGGATCTGGAGGAGAACAGTGAGGGAACTAGAGTCTACAGACGCCCCTCTGATCCTCTGACTGGGCAGGTGGAGAACGAGATAGAAGTTCAGTGGTTTTCACTTATTTTCTGTCAGCCCCCCATGAGCATGGATGCACTTCAAGACACAAAAACAGCAAAAAAATCTTGTTTTTCATATTTTAAATTCTATTCTCAGATCATGAAAAACCAGGCTGTAACGAATTAGACGTTTATGCTTCGTTACTCAGGATTGTGAACAGGTGTTACACCGACCCACCAGTCCGGCTTGTTGCTAAATCGTCCTCAGGGCTGTGTCTGATGCTCACCAGTACCACCAGGACACGTTAAACACACCTGGCATGTTCATGTTCATGTCGCGTCCAGTCCAGTCCAGGTCAGGTCAGGTCAGGTCAGATGTCATATTTTATAACTCAGAGAAGATGATCAGCTGAACCTTTAGGTCATGTCATTTATTATTTCATAAAGAAGAAACCAGCTGACTGGTTTTCTTTGTGTCATTGTACCAGTCAGGACTTACTGTAGGTCAGTGGCTTTTGTTAGTACTCCATCAGTATTGTCAAGTACTGAGCTGTGAGTACTTGTACTCAGTTCAGTGCTTGTCTGTCTGTGATGAACAGGAGCAGAGGAAACGGTACAGCTCCTTCTCAAAAAATGATCATACTGTGATAAAGTTGATTATTTTCTGTAATGTCCTGATAAACATTAGACTTTCATCTATTTTAGATTCATTACACACAACTGAAGTAGTTCAAGCCCTTTTATTGTTTTAATATTGATGACTGTGGCATACAGCTCATAAAAACCCTAAACTCCTGTCTCAAAAAATGATCATATTTCATCCGACCAATCAAAGAAAAGTGTTTTTAATACAAAACAAGTCAACCTTCAGATAATGATGTTCAGTTCTCACTCAGTACTTGGTGGGAATCCTTTAGCAGAAATGACTGCTTCAACGCGGCGTGGCATGGAGGCGATCAGCCTGCGGCACTGCTGAGGTGTTCTGGAGGCCCAGGATTCAGATTCAGATTTAGTTTCTTTTGGTCATTTTTCATGTAAAGGAGAACATTACAATAATACAATTTCCAGACTTTAACCAAAAAGGAGCAGGCTGAAGCCTGGCTTCTGTCTCTGAAATCATCAGTGATCTTATCTTGTTCACCTTCAGCGGTCATCAGCGTCATTCTGAAGTGGTCAGAGTCTACAGTAAGGACCACACCCACCACTGACATCACTCACAGTGGGTGGAGCCTCTAGAAACAGGAGTTAGTCCTCTAACCAGAGCAATACTCATGGTCAGTTGGATCAGGAGAGACACTGCTGCAGAGCAGTGACAGGTCTGGGTTTGTCACATAAGGCAGCAGCAGCTCAGTAGGTAGAGCCTTCATCTAACAACCTGAGGGTTGTCGGTTCCAACCCCAGTCCAGCTGGGTCACTTTGTCATTGTGTCCTTGGGCAAGACTTTTCACCTGCTGGTGGTCTGAGGGTCTGGAGGAGGTCTGAGGGTCTGGAGGAGGTCTGAGGGTCTGGAGGAGGTCTGAGGGTCTGGAGGTCTGAGGGTCTGGTGGAGGTCTGAGGGTCTGGTGGAGGTCTGAGGGTCTGGTGGAGGTCTGAGGGTCTGGAGGAGGTCTGAGGGTCTGGAGGTCTGAGGGTCTGGAGGTCTGAGGGTCTGGTGGAGGTCTGAGGGTCTGGTGGAGGTCAGAGGGTCTGGTGGAGGTCAGAGGGTCTGGTGGAGGTCTGAGGGTCTGGTGGAGGTCTGAGGGTCTGGTGGAGGTCTGAGGGTCTGGTGGAGGTCTGAGGGTCTGGTGGAGGTCGGAGGGTCTGGTGGAGGTCAGAGGGTCTGGAGGAGGTCTGATGGAGGTCTGAGGGTCTGGTGGAGGTCTGAGGGTCTGGAGGAGGTCTGAGGGTCTGGAGGAGGTCTGAGGGTCTGGTGGAGGTCTGAGGGTCTGGTGGAGGTCTGAGGGGCTGGTGGAGGTCGGAGGGTCGGGAGGTCAGAGGGTCTGGAGGAGGTCAGAGGGTCTGGAGGAGGTCTGAGGGTCTGGAGGAGGTCTGAGGGTCTGGAGGAGGTCTGAGGGTCTGGTGGAGGTCTGAGGGTCTGGTGGAGGTCTGAGGGTCTGGTGGAGGTCTGAGGGTCTGGTGGAGGTCTGAGGGTCTGGTGGAGGTCAGAGGGTCTGGAGGAGGTCTGAGGGTCTGCCTCCTGGAGCAGACGGAGTCTAATCCTGGTGTTTGTCTTTTTCAGGTCTTACAGTCGTGCCTCCTGCACATCGTTCACAAAGGTCGTTACATCGCCTCCAACTACAACGGCGCTTTCTTCAGAGCTGATCACAACGCCACGGAGATGGAGGCGTACTGCAGCGCCCTGTGCCAGCTGCGAGCCCTGCTCTACCTCGCCCAGCGGCTGATCAACGACAACGAGCACGGACAGCTTTACATCCTGCAGGATTCAGAGCTGAACCGCAGCTTTGTGCAGGAGTACAGCTCCATGCACAAAGCGTGTTTCTACGGCCGCTGTCTGGGCTTTCAGGTCTGCTAACGGCTGCTGTTGCTCACATGTCGACCTGATCGAACGTTAAACAAGTCTGGTTTGTTTCCCTTCAGTTCTCTCCGGCCCTCCGACCGTTCCTCCAAACCATCGTTATCAGCATGGTTTCATACGGAGAGATGTACGGCAAGCAGCAGTCTGGGATCGGTGAGGCTTCCTTCATCTCGTCTCACATCTCGTGATTTGCTGTTTGGATCGTCTTCAGGAGTCTTCCTCTCCCTGCAGGAACAGCTGCCTTGTCTCTCCTCACGTCTGGGAAGTACGTCATCGATCCGGAGCTTCGAGGAACCGAGTTTGAGCGCATCACTCAGAATTTGGATATGCAGTTCTGGAAGTCCTTCTGGAACGTCACGGAGTCTGACATTTTATCAGTAGGCAGGGACACACGCCGTTGGTCTCACTCCGTTACCCGAGGAGCGCTTCTGGGGTTTCAATATTTATTCCCTCGTGTTTTCCTGTGTCCAGGGCTTCTCCCGAATCGCCTCCAACCCGGTGCAGGTGAACTTCACGCTGACGGTGCCTCCAGTCACTCTGCGCCTCCCTCTGGCCTCAGACCCCCGTCTGTCCACCACCGTGTCCCCTCCCATCGCCCACTGGGGCCCCGGGCCGGTCCACATGAGACTGGTGTCCTATGATTTTCGAGAAGGTCAGGTGAGGACCCACGAGTCTCACTCTGGAGGAAACAACTATTAGTTTTACAAAATGTAGTGATGATGAATCAAAGCACACGTTTACAGGAGGGATAGAAGAGTTTTAAAAGACTGAGAGAAATCAAAGCTCACCTGCCTTCAGACCGATTCACACATGTTAGGATCACTAAAGGACAAGATGTTGTTCTCAGGTGGACCAGACAGAGTTTCAGGTAATGCTCTCTCTCACCTCTACGTACCTGTCTAGACTTTATCGTCCTAAGATACGTTTTAAACTTGTTAACTCATTCACTGCCAAAGTCGTCTTTTCAAATCCAACCGCTCGCTGCCAAAGACGACTTTAGTTGTCTTTTGCGTCTTTTGACAGGGTGGGCTAAATGACGTCCTCGCGCATGTTGTGAGTAAATATCACGCCTCTAAAGTTAATTTTCACCTGTGTGTGTCACGTGATCATGGATAAGCCGACCCATGACGACACGATCCGTTTGGGAAGCATTAGTTTACAGCTGACAGTAAGCGCTAACTAGCTGCTAATTGAAAAAACACGTTCCTAGAGTCAGTCACTGGTAAAAACTGTCTCAATCAACTCATGGCAGCCGATCAACACACACCCGAGTAGATCAGAACCTTTCTAACAACTTACCGACTGTGCTGCAGCTGCTCCACAGGTGGCATTAGAAAGCTTAGAAGTAAACAAAACTCCGTTTTATCGCCAAACAGGAAGTAGTGTTTCTCGCTATTTCCTGTTTTACTTTGAAAATAAAACAAGCGATCTAAAAAAAATCCCAAAAAACAAACAAGGGATGGATAAACCCCATTTAACACCAAGCAAGATCCAGGAGCCAGAACATATATACACTAGGGGTTGAACAACTTGCTACTTTTACAAGTCGACTACCAAGTCATAAAAGTGGCGTCGACTTCGACTAATCGCTGATGACGTCATACATACGGCGTATACAGGACGGCTTTATAAAACCTGACAGGCTTTATTGCAAAAATTTATTTTAATGCCGACAACAAACAACTGAGAGAGAGAGAGCAGCTGTTTTAGGAGCACTTTGGTTTGGAGCCAGAACATATATACACCAGGGGTTGAACGACTTGCTATTTTTACAAACGCTGATTAGTTTTAGTCACATTTTAGTCAGGTTTATATGAAAACAGTTTTAATCTGACTAAAACTACAGTTTTAGTGGTCTATTGTTTGGCCATAATCATAACAAAGACATTCGCTATTTAATGAATAAAATCACTCAAAGCTTGATAGCCGAGCCATTAGCTCGTTAGCTTAGCCGTTAGCACATCGGAGGTTTGAATAGCGCTGCATTTTTAGTAAAACAAGAGATAAAGAAAGCAAAGACTCACCGTGAAGTTGATTAAATCAGGACAATCGATTGGTAACGGCATCAAAAGCTGCCAAGAAGTATTCTTTGAGTAAATATCCATTTTAATAGGCAGCGCCAGACCGGAACTCATCAAAGGAAATGGAACGAAACCCCTTCAAAATAAAAGTTCACGTGATCAGCGACGAGTCGACCTTTGGTTTAAAAAGTCACTACAGCCCACAAAGGAGGAGTTTGGTGAGACCATGGAGAAAGACTATCGGTCGGCTCCAAAAAGGTTCTGGCAAACCATCCGGCGCCTCAGGGGAGGAAGGTGGCAACTCGCTCACACTGTTTACAGTGGGGACGGGGAGCTGCTGACGTCAACTGGGGCTATAGTCGGGCGGTGGAAGGAATACTTTGAGGAGCTCCTCAATCCCACCGACACGCATTCCTATGAGGAACCAGAGCTGGGAGACCTGGGGACGGACTGTCCAATCTCTGGGGCAGAAGTCTCTGAGGTAGTCAAACAACTACGCAGTGGCGGAGCCCCGGGGGTGGATGAGATCCGACCTGGGTATCTCAAGGCGATGGATGTTGTAGGACTGTCGTGGTTGACACGTCTCTGCAACATTGCGTGGTCATCGGGGGCAGTTCCTGTGGAGTGGCAGACCGGGGTGGTGGTTCCATTTTTAAGAAGGGGGACCAGAGGGTGTGTTCCAACTATAGGGGGATCACACTCCTCAGCCTCCCTGGGAAGGTCTACTCCAGGGTCCTGGAGAGGAGGGTCCGGTCGATAGTTGAACCTCAGATAGAAGAGGAGCAATGTGGTTTTGGTCCTGGTCCTGGAACTGTGGACCAGCTCTTTACCCTCGCTAGGGTGATGGAGGGGTCATGGGAGTTTGCCCAACCAATCCACATGTGTTTTGTGGATTTGGAGAAGGCTTATGACCGTGTCCCCAGGGACACCCTGTGGGGGACGCTCCAGGAGTATGGGGTGGATGGTCTTTTGTTAAGGGCCATTCAGTCCCTGTACCAGAGGAGTGTGAGTCTGGTCCGCATAGCCGGCAGTAAGTCGGACCTGTTCCCAGTGAGGGTTGGACTCCTCCAGGGCTGCCCTTTGTCTCCGGTCCTGTTCAGAACCTTTATGGACAGGATTTCTAGGAGCAGCCGTGGTGTGGAGGGTGTCGAGTTTGGTGACAGGAGAATCTCGTCTCTGCTTTTTGCGGATGATGTGGTCCTCCTAGCTTCATCAGGCTCTGACCTACAGCTCTTGCTGGGGAGGTTCACAGCCGAGTGTGAAGCGGCTGGGATGAGGATCAGCACCTCCAAGTCTGAGGCCATGGTTCTCAGTCGGAAAAGGGTGGGGCGGGGCTTAATGTTCAGATAACGGCTGGCAGCCAATGAGTTAACAAGCTAACAGCTGTCCTCACCCTCTTCCTACAGTCAGAGCTGAGTATGCTAGGCTAGGATATAAAAATAACACAACTTAGTGCTGACCAGTGCTCTGATACGGCGCCGTCAGCCCTCCTGTAGCTCCTCAGGCTGCGTGGCTCCATTCTTGTAACCCTTTCTAAATATTTCCATTTCGTTTAAACTTTATCTCCTAACCTGTCCATAACATCGCTCTAGATTTGTGTTTCACTCAGCAGCTGTTCAGGGTTTCTTCTGTCCACTGTTGCTTCCTTTGTTCTTAGAACGACTTGTATTCTAATTCCTGTGTTTGATCGGTTGTAGGACAGTGAAGAGCTGCTGCTGTTTTCTCGAGACGATCCTCCTCCCATCGCAGCGTCTCGTCTGCCCTGGAGACTGGCGCAGCCTCGATCCCCCGGGCTGCTCATCCACTTCCACGGCGGAGGCTTTGTGGCCCAAACATCTCGTTCCCATGAGGTACAACCATCGATTAGCGTTAATTCTCTTAGTCCTTACGTCAACTAAGCAGTTTAGATTGGATTTTTATTGTCTTGTTTTTCTGTATTTATCAGAATTACCTTCGTAACTGGTCGAAGGAGCTGGGCGTCCCAATCCTCTCCGTAGACTACTCTCTGTCACCTGAAGCGCCTTTCCCTCGAGCTCTGGAGGAATGTTTCTACGCCTACTGCTGGGCCCTGAACAACTGCCACCTGCTGGGTTAGTGCTCACTGCTCATGTTTTATTAGCGCCTAAACTGGAGGAACCCACTGGAATACAACAACCATCAGACAGTTTAACTTCTTAGCTCCTGAACAACAGTGGCTTTAACTCCTCCCATCAGACAGAGACCACTGAGCCCAGAAGAGAGAGAGCGCGAGAATAAAGAGCGAGACAGAGATTTAACTGTAACCCCTGATTAACAGGGGAACCGTCTGGAACTAAGGTATTATTTAAATGACTTTCTTAAAATTTCAGTAAAAATAGTTTCTTTAAAAAGTGAATTTTTTTTTCTTAAGGTTAGTCTTGGAGGGGGGTTGTCCTATATTGGGTCAGTACGGTATTTCTGTCAGACGGCGAGGACACGGAGAGGTTAAAACACCGATTATAAACTAGTGCTGGGCCGATAACGCCGTTAACGCGAAACTCTTATCGCGCGATAAAAAAATAACGCCGTTAATCTAAATTGGGTCGCTGGGTCTAGACCAGGCATTACCTAATGGTGGACTCCGATCCTGGCCCGGACCCAGATCCGGTTCTTTCCAGAGTCCGGACCTGCAGCAGGACCCGCTCCCCCGGTCTAGCTGAAGGAGGCGCGGCTCCTGTCTCCCGAACGCTCGCTTCACCTGGAGCGGCTCCCGGATCCGAACCGATCCTTCACCCGGACCGGGAGCCGCGGGTCCAGGTGAAGCGCGCGTTCGGGAGACGTGAGGCGTGTCTCCTTCGCCGGGAGCCGGTTCCCAGTCCAGGACTTTCACCTGGACCCAAGGAGGTGAAAGAGGCACGTCCGGGAGCTGCCCGTGCCAACCTCGGCGTACGCCCCCTCCTCCTGAACCGGACCGTGTGGTTTGGAGCTTGATCCAGGTTGGAGGAGATGCGGCAGAGCGCTGAGCGAGTCACAAACCCACGGCAACAACTTGGTAGAGTTCCCGCAGAACTCCGACCAAGTCATCATCCAGGTCTGGACTGGCTGTCTGGTTCCAGGTGTTTCCTGGTGAACCGACGAGCTGTTTGGGCCGACAGCCTCAGCGGTGCAACGCGCCTCTCGTTAAAGTGAATGTGGCAGCGCGTGCTGCTCAAACGTGTTTCTCAGCATAACTGACAGCTGAACATTCAACAAGTCAAACAATATCGACACTAAAACACATGGATCTGTCAGTGACTTTATCAGAGGTTGTTTTTAGTTCTCAGAGGCTGTGTCCTGATTCAGGTCCAGGATCTTCTGAGGACGTGGACTTGCTGGTCTACCTAGGTTGGGTCCTCACTCGACCGCTAAGACCGGAAATAAGCGGCTCTGAATTCAGACGGTCTAGCCTCATACTTATCCCCGCCCCTCAGTCCAGTCGCTTAGCAACCGTGACAGCGCCGACAGACAGGCTAAAGCTAATAAAATGGATCTAAAGAAACACTTGAAGCTCTTTTATGGTGACTTGTTTCCTAAACTTCCNATTTAAAACATTCAAGCTAGCTTACATTGATTTCTTGTCTTAAATTACATGAAAATAAAACATTCAACCTCTTTTGGGGAGATTTTATTATTAAACTTCATATAAAGAGAAGCAAAACATTCCTAAACACAAGCTTTTATCATCTTTAGATAAACTGACGTTTAAACCTGGACTGCTCTCTGGTTTTTTCTGCTACTGCTGCTAAATTGAACCAGTAGAATCCAACTGTGTCCTGTGTTGTAAATTCAGTAAAGTTGAGAAAAAAAAAGTAGAATCCAACGGCCGGCATGCAAAGCATCCTGGGATAGCCTTGGCCAGTGAGGATACACCAGACCCAGGGTAGAACAAGGACGCATTTGAGGACGCGTGGATGAGTATCCTTCGAATTCGGACAGCACTCGTCGCGGCGCTGTGACGTCATCGGCCTCGAAATGCGACCTCATAAACATCCTACCCCTGAATTCAGACACAGCCACTGACTCGTTAATGTTTAAATCTCCTAAAGTGTTTTTTTCTTTCTGTGAAAGGTGCTATATATATATATATAAACTTTACTTACTTACTTTTATTTAACAGAAACATGATGAAACAGCCCTATAGGACAATGTGAAATAAAGAGGCAGATTTAATCCATTACTGATAAACTGGATGCTACTATCAGTTTGAAGTTATTTGATGTAAAAAATACAGTTGGTGCTTTAATCAGGTGACCTGTAAACTAAATGTAATCCTTTACTGTCAGGAGATGAGAAGGTTTCTACAGTAAACCATTAAAACAGAGTGAGCCTCAGAAAACAGCTGTAGAGTTAAAGGAGACAGACCTCTGATGACACATCAAGGTGTTTTAGTGTTAAAATGTTTCATCCTGATAACCTGATCAACCATCAGAGGTTGTTAAAATGAGCTCAGAGCTCATCTGGTCTGGAGGTTCTGGTCTGTGACTCAGGTCTGGGTTTCTGAGGGAAGTTCTGACAGGTTTAGGTCAGTAACAGCTGATCCACCTTAAACTCTAGACTTGAAGGATCACTACTCTTCAGCCTCATGCTCAGGCACACACATACCGCTATTATGAACCCTTTGGCAGAATTCAGATGAGACATTTTAATCTAGATTTTAAAAAATATCTATGCCCACCACTATTATAAATACAGTCTAACTCTAAATGTTTTGAAAGCAAATAAATAAAATTAGAAGTTGGATTAAAAGGAAGCTTGAGTCCAGTTTTAGTCCATGAAATTCTAGAAATCAGAGCCGTGTCCAGGAACAGTCAGATCTGAGACAGAAGTGACGTGTGATTCCATGTGAGGCTTTTGAGATCCTCGAACAGCAGAAACCTGATCTGTGGTGCTTCCTACGTCTCTGTTTTGGCTGCATTGTTTCTAATAAACTCAAAGAATTTCAGGCAACTGTTTAGGCACCAAGCAAAAATGGCAACCTAAATGTTATCAGTGCATGAACCAGTTTTTCATCTTTGCTTAAGGTTACGCTGCTCATTATGTTGATAATGTTACAGGAAACGGCTTTAGAGGCTGGTTTAACAGGAGCTACATCCTGGTGAAAGACACACTCAGAGAAACTCAATCTTTAAGGAGATCAGCCATCATGCTGTCCAGTCCTCCTCCTCCAGGGTCCAGGTCCTGCAGGGTCTTGATCCAACACACCTGGTCACTTCTGTAGAACTTGAGACATAAGAATTATTTGTCGTTAACCATAAAAAACTAAATATTGTTGGCAGCTCTCATCTAGAAAGGCTCAAAATTCTACAAATAAAAAATCTAATGAAATAATTTTGTTGTAAAAACAAGGCTCAGTCCTTTTTTCAGACATGTCTGGTCATTAAGTCTTAGTTTACCTTGACATGTTGAAAAAAGAACCTAAGAGACATAATGAACCTCGTAAAGTAGGAAGAGAAGTCTAAGTATAAAAACCAGTATATCTTTACTGGTCTGTATGATTTATATTTGATCTGTGAAGCACTTTTTGTTGTTTTAAATGTTCTGTATGAATAAAGAGTTGTGGTGCACAGTGAGGATTTAGTGTGAAAAGGAACCACAGCAACATAAAGTTCACTTCACTGAACAACATGAAATACGATCAGTTCCACTAGAAGCCAGTGTTTGTCCCTCCTGGGCCTCCATACTACAGACATTTTCCTCTCAGGCAGACACACTGAAACCTTGTGGTGGATTTCAGGTTCTACGGCGGAGCGGATTTGTCTGGCTGGGGACAGCGCTGGAGGAAACCTCTGCATCACCGTCTCCATGAGGGCCTTGACCTCCGGGATCCGCGTCCCAGACGGCATCGTCGCCGTGTACCCTGCCACCTTGCTCACCACGGACGCCTCGCCCTCCCGCCTGCTCACACTCATCGACCCCCTGCTGCCTCTAGGTGTTCTCGCCAAGTGCCTGAATGCCTACGCAGGTGTGTTGATGTGTTTATGTTCACGCCTCATTTGGCCCAGCAGCACTTTCCGCTCCCTCTAGAACAGAACACAGGACATCTGAAGGACTTCAGTAGGAACGACCAGTGAGGCAGCAGCGAATGATTAACTAGCTGCTTTCTGCTGGTGGCGCCGCCTACATGGCTTACTGGTTTGACTGGTCTGATCAGCAGTTACTGTAGTGAGAGAACAGTAATTATCCTGGTCCAGTCCAGTTTAACTCCTGATCCAGTCCAGGTCCAGTCCAGTTTATCTCCAGATCCAGTCCAGTTTAAACTCCTGATCCAGTCCAGTTTAAACTCCTGGTCCAGTCCAGTTTAAAGTCCTGATCCAGTCCAGGCCCAGTCCAGTTTAAACCCCTGATCCAGTCCGGTTTAAACCCCTGATCCAGTCCAGTTTAAACCCCTGATCCAGTCCAGGTCCAGTCCAGTTTAAACCCCTGATCCAGTCCAGGTCCAGTCCAGTTTATCTCCAGATCCAGTCCAGTTTAAACTTCTGATCCAGTCCAGTTTAAACTCCTGATCCAGTCCGGTTTAAACTCCTGATCCAGTCCAGTTTAAACTCCTGATCCAGTCCAGTTTAAACTCCTGATCCAGTCCAGTTTAAACTCCTGATCCAGTCCAGTTTAAACCCCTGACCCAGTCCAGTTTAAACTCCTGATCCAGTCCGGTTTAAACTCCTGATCCAGTCCAGTTTAAACTTCTGATCCAGTCCGGTTTAAACTCCTGATCCAGTCCGGTTTAAACCCCTGACCCAGTCCAGTTTAAACTCCTGATCCAGTCCAGTTTAAACTCCTGATCCAGTCCAGTTTAAACTCCTGATCCAGTCTGGTTTAAACTCCTGATCCAGTCCAGTTTAAACTTCTGATCCAGTCCAGTTTAAACTTCTGATCCAGTCCAGTTTAAACTCCTGATCCAGTCCGGTTTAAACTCCTGATCCAGTCCAGTTTAAACCCCTGACCCAGTCCAGTTTAAACTCCTGATCCAGTCCGGTTTAAACTTCTGATCCAGTCCAGTTTAAACTTCTGATCCAGTCCGGTTTAAACTCCTGATCCAGTCCAGTTTAAACTCCTGATCCAGTCCAGTTTAAACCCCTGACCCAGTCCAGTTTAAACTCCTGATCCAGTCCAGTTTAAACTCCTGATCCAGTCCAGTTTAAACTCCTGATCCAGTCTTTGTTTCTAGCGTCCTTCCCATCAGCCAGACTCTCCTCTAATCTTTCCAACTGGTTCTGGATCAGTATTTGTAGTAGTACTTTCTAGTGAGTTTTCCTCTAGATTTTCACCCAGATTTAGTTTTGGAACCAGAACATCTTCAGATAAATGTTTGTTTGTGGCCTAACCTGTCATAAAGACACCATTAGTTCCATTTTCTTTTTAACATTTAGAAACCATCAGAAGTATCACAGTTGGACAGGAAACTGATCTGTGTTCAGGTGTTTTCTATGACCTGCTGTCATCCGGTCTCTGTCAGGTTCTGACTTCCAGACGGTTCAGCCTGCAGAGAGGAGAGGCAGTCTGAGCGCTCTGGGCAGAGACACGGCCATGTTACTCAGTGACCTCACTCAGGGAGCCTCCAACTGGATCCAGTCCTTCCTGGATCCCAGCCGGACCTTAGGTGGTTGTCCACCACAGAGAGGGACCGAGACCCTCAGGACCTCCGCCCACGTGACCTCTCAGACGTCTGCAGATATGATCCATTACCCAGATGGCTTTGAGCCTCTGCGCTCCAACTGCCCGGCGTTCGTTAACCCGACGGCCTGCCCCGTCATGAGGAACCCGTTTGTGTCTCCGCTGCTGGCGCCGACCAGTCTGCTGAGAGGCCTGCCACCTGTTCACATCGTGGTAAGAAAGGAGGAGCTGGTTCTCCTTCCAGTCCTCTGAATGTTCCACCAGTTTGTTTATTTTAACCTGGATGGAGTTACAGGAGTGATCAGGAGCAGCAGGAACGGCTCATTTGTTCCCATGAATATTTCTGATTTATGTGTTGAAGTTATGCTTTTGAAAATATTGATGATTTTTTAAAAATCAACCTAATTTTCTAAAATGCCGACTAGGGGATTTTTGTTGGTGTTGTACAGATTTGTATTGTGGTTTTGGTTTAGAAGGATTTAAAATGAACCACAGAGGAAGTTTTGTCTCCTCTCAGCACCAGCCTTGACCTCTGACCCTTCAGAAGATGATCACTAGCTGACCTTAAAGGCACACTATGTAACTTTTGAGCTAATCTGACCCTTTACAGGTTAATAAAAGTCCCTCAGCGCCATCTGCTGCTTGGATCCAGAATACCACGTCTGTAACTTCTGAGTCTCTGGTCCGGTGTCCTGAAGTCTCACAAAGTCCCGTATCTCAGAGGGTTAGGCTAACCCAATGTGGCTAGCTGTTATGCTAGCTCCGGAGTGTTTTTAGCTCATGATTCCTGATTTTTCCCATCTCTCCCTGCTTGAACAGCTGATTTCTTTGACTGAGTGATGAACCGCTCCAGTAGAAAGCAGTGAAGGCTGAGGAGACGTTTAACAGGGAGATTTAGGGCTTTCTGAGCAGAAACTATGCTAACGGTTTTATGACAGTGATTTAAAACGGACACTGTCATTAATGTTCTGGGTGGAGCTTAAAGCTGCAGCAGGTCCTAAAAGTCGATCACGTTTTAAATTCAGTTCTAAAACAGAAACATGCTCTTATTTCCTCGTTCTTCCAGATGATAGGCTCTTCTCTCCTTCTGAAGGATAAACTCAGGTGCAGCTTGTAGCTGTTTAAACAGTCAGCACAAATAAATAAATGGTAGAACAAGACCAGGCCAGAGCAGGCAGCAACGTATGACACGTTTTATTAACCTTTATTTAACCAGCAAGGTCCCGTTGAGCCATCCTGTACCTATAGAGCATGTTGTGATCTGTGGGGGAACCCGGAGAAAACCCACGCATGCACGGGGAGAACACGCTAACTCCACGCAGAAAGGCCACAGCTGGGATTCGAACCTGCGACCTTCTTGCTGCGAGGCAGCAGTGCAGCCCAGGTTAAAACGACATGCTTCTGATTTGAATAAACCCACGACACCGTGTTGTGACGTCCAGTGGTGAATCTCCTCACATTCAAACACCATCACTGATGAAAAATACTTTTTGTTTTCCCGACTTCCTGTTTGGACCTCTGGGCTCCCGTAGCAGCTCTTCTCTACTTTTATAGCAGCACGTTGTGTCCATGAGCAGCAGGTAGCTCTGTAGGTAGAGCGTTCATCCTGCAGCAGGAGGGTTGTCGGTTCGATTCCTGCTCATCGTGTCCTTGGACTGCTGGTGGTGGTCAGAGGGTCTGGTATAATTACTGAACCCCCACTTGGCCCCTGGGCTCCGCTCCACCTTAAGAGCAGAGGAATAAAATTCCCTTAAGAGGACGAAACAAAGGATATAAATTAAATATCAAAGAGAAGCGTGAGATCAGAGGTTTCTACCAACACACTGGCAATCAGAACAGTCCATAAGAACTTTGTTTCTGTTCTTTCAAGCTCTGTTTCAGGTAAATGAGCACTCGTTGTTGTGGCCTGTAGCGCCCCCTACTGACCACAGCGCTCAGACCAGGTTAGGATGACTGCAGGTTTCTCTTAAAACTCGTTTCTTCAAGAAACCAATTCATCTCACTAATGTTTCATCCTGATTCCAGACAGAAATGATGAGAAGTTCCTTCACTCATCAGGATGTCGCTTTAGACGTTTCTAAACCATCAGATTTTACTGAAGGGTTAGCGTTGTGTTGTCGTCGTCTCCTCCTGCTGACCGTGCCTTCTTCTGTTCTTCAGGCCTCGGCTCTGGACGCGCTGCTCGATGACTCTGTGATGTTTGCCAAAAAGCTGCGAGCGATGGACCAACCTGTGAGTCTGACGGTGGTCGAGGATCTTCCTCATGGCTTCCTCAGTCTGTCGCAGATCTGCAAGGAGACGCAGTTCGCGTCCAACATCTGCGTGTCTCGAATCAGGGAGGTGTTTCGGCAGGAGGACACCAGGAAGGCTCCTCCTGAAGACTCTTAGTGCCATCCAGCTGCTTCCTCGGTCACACCTGTTACTGTGACGTCATGAGGAGAACTAACAGATCATGTGCTGAGGGTTGAAGAAACGTCAGGAGAACTAAACACACTTCACTGCACTTTAAACCTGCACAGCATTTTGTCGACGTTCAAGAAAGCCAATAAACCTGAAACCAGCTTCACAAGACTGATGAAAACTCCCACTGTGGATCGAAAACCTGGAATCACCACTCTGCTATTCTTTAATTAGCTTTTTATTTTAAAACTAATTTATTTAAAAGCTAAATCATCACGGTTTCTTGAACACTTGTTTTTTCTATCAGAGTTCTTTGAGTTCTGCTACTTTTCTTGACGTTTCCAGACCCAGACTAAGGGTCCAGGATCAGATTGGACTCCAGGAGTCCATCAGCTGCTGGTTCACTTCCTGTCCTAGTTTCCTGTCTCGATGATTCGACGTCTTCCTCGTTCTACCTGGAAGGTTTCGACCAGAAACATGTTGTTTATTTTCCGTCCAGCTGCTGGAACATCCAGCTCTGTATTTACTGACCTTCTGGAAGATTCTGGTTCCTGTCAGTCGGCTGCAGCAGCTCAACGTCTGACAGAAACCTTTAACCAAACACGCATTTCTGCAGAACAGGAATATTCATTCAAAAGTCCTAGAATATTTTCAGTTTTTATCTGAAATAAAGAAAAAAATCATTAGTTTGTTTGTTTTAGTTCAGTTTGACAGATGTTTGTTGTTTTATTAACAGAAACTGTAGTTTCTGTAAAATCCAACCTGTAAAGTGGTGATTCCCTGTTTGTGAATCACTGACAGAAACTCGTCTCACTAAAAGCCGTTTTTATGACCCGCTGACCGTTTCTTTAACTGAACACCTGTTTGTGCCTTGAAATGGAAACTCTGCTGCTTTCGAACCGATCAGGAGAAAAGCTGTACTTGAACAGGAAACACATCTCAGACCATGAGTGTCTTATTGTTAAAAATATGTCTAATTTATTTCCAGTTTGTTTACAGCGTGTTGTTTGGAGGCCTTTACCTTGTAAAAGGAACTGACTGTAAATTCATTGTGTTTGAATGTTGGTTACATATAAAACCTGGATTAAATCAAAACAACATGGTTTTTGTGTTTATTTTAAACTTTTGATTCCAACTATAAAGACAGATTTCATAAATAATTTCAGTGTTTATAGACCTTGTTGAGGAATTTGTCAGCTTTTCTGTGGTAGTTTTTTGTTGAACCAGCTAAATTGAAGGACGTGTTTATGTAGAAATCTGCTAGTTCAATTCATTTGGATTTATTTGAACCAGAAAATAAATAAAAATATTTTTTAATAGTTCATTTTAATATTGCTATTTGAGAATTATGTTCCTACTGTTTCTTGCTGACAGTCACCAAACAAACCCGTTTCTTTTGAAAATTACAAAAAAATCTGCTCCCAGAGTTTTGGAGCTTTTCTACCAGGATGTTGTTATAGATCAGATGTAACTGGCTACTCATAAAGTAAAAATAGTTCTATTTATTTTTGTAAACATGGAGTGAACTTCCTTAGAGCACTTCCGGTAGTGTAATACCCCGTCGGGACAACAGGAGGCAGCAGCGTCCGGGGGAAGCGTTTTGAAAAAGTACGAGCGTGAAACATCGATGAAGAGGAGGCGACCATGTTGATTTAAAGGAAGAAGAAACACAATAGAGACGAATAAATTTAAGTCATTTTCAGCAGATTTAGAAGAAAATCGTTGATTCACCGCACTCTGAGTATTGCTCATAAAAATAAGGAAGAAACTCAGGTATGTTTAGTGAACTTTGACGCGTCTGCTGTCGTTTATATAGCATAATAGCAGATTAGCTCGGTGCTAACGGCTAATGTAGCCTCGAGGCTAACTGTTTTCTGGTTCTGTTTTATTAACTCCGATCCAGAAAATAAACGATTTTTTCCTTTAGATTTTTTTTTCTCGATGAACATATTACCTTTTCCGCTGAGCTAAAGGTTTTTATAAAACCTATTTCGAAGGTCTCCCCGCTCAGCGGGTAGGTTTAATATTTGTTAGCCGTTAGCTGCTAATGTTTCCTGACACGCAGTTCGAACCTCAAGCAAACTTATTTTTACAAAAAGGAGTAAAATGTAGCGAAACTAGCGGACAAAATCGATATGTAGTAGTACATGATTTTATGTTTTAGTATTATTTTCTGAACCCGCCTCAAAGGCTGCTGGACTCGAACGTGATTTTACGTCTAAATGAGAGAAAGTTGGTGATAAATCCGAGCAGCTTAGCTTTAGCTAGAGTTTACTCTGCAGGCGTCCTGTTCGCGTTTTGTTAGTCGAACGTGTTCTGAACGTACCTGGTGGGCTCACCTGTGGAGCTTCACAACATTTAGTCTAACCACGTTTTTAGTAAAACCTTTTTACTTTACTTTGAACGTAAAAGATGCATCTTAGTGCGTTTTTATGGGTCTAGATCCCATCACTGAGGCTCCCGTCACAAACTTATAAATTCAGATAGAACTAACTGGAACCGTATGGGGACTACCCGTTGAGTCTGTAGAGGACACAAAAGTCCACTTTAAAAACTGCTATGAAAACATTTCTGATGAATAGTTTTCTACTTTTATGTTGAGTCTTTTAAAAATCAAAATATTTAATTGTTATCAGGATTTAACCCTTAAAATGCCAGTTTCATTACAGGATGCCACTTTTTAAAAAGTGAGCTCTTACCATAAAATAAATGTTGTTCAGAGATCTACATGAACCACAAGACAAGTAAACAAAAACATGGCCGCCTTTTCTCACAGAACCTTAACCAGTGAGTTCAGATCAAACTGGCATTTAAAGAGGTAAACGTCCTGGTTGTAATTTAGTATTTGATTGTTTTTCTCAGGACTGATATAGAACAAAATATTCAACCCAAAAAGCAGAAAAAATATTAATTAGAAACGTTTTAATAGCAGTTTTTTGGAAGTGGACATTTAAGTTGTACTTTTAAAATGTCTGATAAATACTATTGAACATCTCCTGCTGTTGGTCTCACAGAGGGACTAGTTCCAGGACGTTCCTTCAGGACGTTCCGAGCTCCATCCACCTGTTTGATCTCACTGAGACACGTAGAACGTTATTTAAAGGGACTAGAGAAATCACTCAATACTTCGACCAGTTTTCTAAACTGTCCTCTGCTTGGTATTACTGATGATTTGATCTTGTTTTGTGAATTTTTTCAGTTTTTTGTGTTGATTTTATTGTATTTAAGGAATTTGACCCAAAAACCCTTCTCAGACGTGTCCCTATAGCCAGTTTTCATGTCCGGGGATCAGATCTGCTACCTGATCCACATCGCTCCAGACCCTAATGTTCCTCCTCTAGGTGGTGGGTCCATGTCATCGACTCGGGCCAGGCCCCATGGGTGAAAACCTGGCCAGCAGGCTCATAGACCCAACCCCAGGCCTGACTCCAGGGTGGGACCACGGTTATTCTCCTGGCCGGGTACACAGACTCTTTGATTGGCTCTCCACTGAGAGTTCTGAAAAAAACTCTCACCCTTCACCTAGGACCAGTTTGTCCTGGGAGACCCTACCAGGGATGAACGTGCCCCTGTAACATAGCTCTTAGGATCATTAGGGTACTCAAACTCCTCCACTGTGGTAAGATGGAGGTTCAGGGAGGAGCTCAGACCTCCAGGAGAGACTCTGAGTCGAGAGGAGCCAGCTGAGGCGGTTGATCTGGTCAGGACGCCTCCCTGAGGAGGTGTTTCAGGCAGGTCCTGCTGGCAGGAGGCCCCTGGGTCAACCCAGGACCAACTGGAGGAAGAACATCTCCAAGCTGGCCTGGGAGCACCTGGGGGTCTGAGTGGAGGTGGCCGAGGAGAGGCGGTCTCTCTAAACATGTCCTGTTTTTAATGGTTCAGTCGACCTGGTTTGACTGAACCTGTGACCAGCTGTGATGGGGATGTGATCAGACTCTCCTGTTTTAATAAAGGTTTAAATGAATGAATGGGTTTCTGTTTCAAAGCTTTGCCTGTTTTAGTTTCAGGTGGTGAAGGTTGAGTCGTCGGTCTGGATTATTTAGGAGGCAGGAGTTGGGTCAGGACCAGGCTCTCATTCGGACCGAGCTGAACAAGCGTCGAGTTGGAGGAGTCTAATACTTGGAGCACAAAGGAAACTCACTGAAGACTCAACAAGGAGGGGAAGCTGCTCTGCTTTGGACTCGAACTCCTTGTAGGATCTTTATTGTTCCTCATATGAAGCAACAAATCCTCAGTGGAAATAAAGGGACTACATGAGTTTGTGGGTAGGACTTGTACAAAGTTGGACATCAGTTTATTGTTGAGTTTATTTCCAGGAAGAGGAACCGACAGCAGCTCTTATGAACTCTTTACGTTCAGGTTGTAAACAGAAGCGTTGACCTGTGTGAGATTATTCTGTTTTCCCCGAGTGCAGGTTGCCTTAGTTGTTCTGTTTCAGGACTTGAACCACTGGTGCTTGTTCACGTATAATTTTCTATATTGTGAACAAGTCTATTCCTGCATATGAATGCAGATTCTCTTCATTTTGAAGAGCTCTTGTGTACAAACTTGTTTTTGTTGTGTGTGCGTCGTCACTCTGTTGTTGTTGACTGATCAGCACCTGCGTGTTTATATGTAAATACTACCGACCACGTCTCTTTGAGAAGCTTTGGACAGAAGGCTTTATCAGAACTTTTGTTTTTTAACTTTTGAAGAGATTTTTCTAGAATTTAAAACTAAGAGGCAAAAAATATTAAATAAAAAACTTTGTAAGTCCGTTAAAAGCAGCAGAAGTCAGGAAACATGGCGACGGCCCGAACAGAGACGGCTGGGCCGGTGGTGATGGGACTGAACAAACAGAACGGGCAGCTCAGAGGACAGACCAAACCTCCGGTCCAGCCGGCGTCCACCGCTCCAGGAAAGAGTCTGGGTCCACAGAAACCCGACGGGGGCGGGATTAAGTTTGGAGACGACTGGAAGAAAAGCTTACAGCTTCCCCCGAAAGACAACAGGGTCAAAACCTCGGTGAGTCCCGCCTCCGTCCTCCACCCTCCGTTTAGCGCCCCGTCTCCGTCTAACCGCTGTTTCTGCTGCAGGACGTCACGGCCACCAAGGGCAACGAGTTTGAAGATTACTGCCTGAAAAGGGAACTGCTGATGGGCATCTTCGAGATGGGCTGGGAGAAACCCTCACCTATCCAGGTAAGGTCTCCCCCCTCTCCAGGTGTGTGTTGGTTACATGTGACGGACCAATGAGGAGCTCAGATTCTTGCGATTTCATCAGTTTTAGTATTTATTGATACAAACTGTGACATCGCAACAAAAATATCTTTTATTGGAAATGAGGATGTTTGTTCTAGTGTTTGGACCTTATTTAGTCTATGCTACAGGTGAGACTTGTCATCGTGGAACCAGGTGGTTCAAGGAGACCGCTGGATCAGAAGGTTTAGAACCAACACATCACCACTACAGCTCAGCAGAGGTCGAGCTAGACTTTTCTGACAGACGGGGTTTAAAAATCCGCTCATAATCTATTTTTTTCTGTCACTTATGAATTTTTAAAATGATAATGACATTTCCAGCAGCGTTATTTCATTACTTTTAAATATTGTTGTAATTGTTCCTCAACCTTTTCATGGCGGTTTGGAGAACCTGTTTAGAAGCTGCGGAGGATCGCTGGGTTCCAGTTACTGGATAGATCTGACACTGGACCCATCTAGCACATAAATCATAGAGCTAGACACTAAATGAGCCTTATAGAAGTGTCTAAACTCTCCCCGTCTGGAGCGCAGGAGCAGCTCCGCGGGACTCCTGTATAAGATTAACGCTCATTATGAGGGAGAGAGGTGAGGGGTTCACATATTTGTTTCATTGAGACACATCTTTGGGGAGAACCTGGCACTGATATTTAATGTGGACCTCCTCACGGGTCAGTGAGTGGGTTTGGGGTCCAGTTCTGTGTGTCAACAAGCCTCCACAGCCTATGAACGCTACTGAGAGCTCCTTCAGAGCGCACTGCAACAGGAAGTGTCTGCGTCTGAGCGCCATCAGGACCTTGAAAGCACCGGATCACAAAGCGGTTTGAGCGGATCAGGTCTGACACCTGGTGTCCTTCAGGTTTCATCTAACGTATTAGTAGAGGGACAACAAAAACCTTCTAACATTTAGAGACTACTGATTTCAGAACAGAAGCTGTAAAATAGCAGCAGCTCCACTGGATCCAGTCAGCTGGTCTGTCTGGTCCGGTCCCTGACCAGACGGTCCAGGTCCGGTCCCTGACCAGACGGTCCAGGTCCGGTCCCTGACCAGACGGTCCAGGTCCGGTCCTTTACCAGACGGTCCAGGTCCGGTCCTTTACCAGACGGTCCAGGTCTGGTCCGGTCCCTGACCAGACGGTCCAGGTCCGGTCCTTTACCAGACGGTCCAGGTCCGGTCCTTTACCAGACGGTCCAGGTCTGGTCCGGTCCCTGACCAGACGGTCCAGGTCCGGTCCGGTCCCTGACCAGACGGTCCAGGTCCGGTCCCTGACCAGACGGTCCAGGTCCGGTCCCTGACCAGACGGTCCAGGTCCGGTCCCTTCTCCTCGGGTTCTGACGGCTGCTGGTCTTCTGGGAACGCGTTGATGGAGTTGGCTGGTTTAGGAGTTGTGGTGTAGGGTTAAGGCTAGTTTAGACTTCTCTGACAGCACGTTTGCGCTCACACGTATTGACGGAGACGTTTTTGATTTTTACTTCTCCGTCAGTGTTGTGAAGCAATTCTCCACCAGGACAGCAGAGGGCGCATAACTTTTCTGCAGTAACGCCTCAGTCGACCAAAGCTTGTTTACTTCAGCTCAGTAATGGCCGACAGAGAGCGACTTTTGATTGAGTTTGAACAGATTGATCTGGAGGAACAAACAATGTTGTTAAAAAGAATGAAACAGGAGTGAGGAGACAGCGGCGTCTGTTGAATGTCCGTCCGTCCGTTCAGTGAGGACGAGGCAGACGACGAGCAAATCTGCAGCTCTTGTTTAACCCTTTAGGGACACTGATGGATGATATAAATGTTGTACTTCGTCCCCCAGACGTTTCTGGAGCTGATCCATATCTGCTTCCCTGAGATTCTACTATTATCACTCTGTTGATAGCAGAGTCAAGCTGGAAATGATCACGAGGTGTTGAGCCGACCAATCAGAGACGTGCGCTCTCCGTCTCGTTCGACGGATGTTTAGAAAAGTGAGCTCGACTCCGTCCGTCCTTGCGTGGATTTCGGAGAGCTCTTGCGTCGACGTATAATGGCGTTGCGTGTCTCCGTACCGACGCAGACGGAGAAGTATAAACTAGGCTTTAGACCCTAACCCTGTAGACCCTGTAGTTTGACACTTCCTGCAGTAGCGTTTCTAACCAACAGAGGTCGCCACACTGAATAGTGTTCTACACACAGACATCAGTAGATGTTTTAATTCGTGCACGGTGCAGCTTTAATAAAGGACTCGTTACCGTTCATGGTTTACATCAGAGCTCTGAGCTGCATCTGGATTCTCTGGTCCTGGTTCTGTCTGTTGTGTGAGGGGAGACGTCGTTCAGCCCCCTCCTCTCAGGATGCAGTGATGGAAATGATTAGACCGTTTTAGAAACTCTCCTAACAACGTAAACACCTGAACTCATCAGTCAGGACCAGAGCGTCGCCTGCCTCCTGTCACCAACCAGCCGTTACAGGTGGAGTCAGGGGGTGACGGAGTCAGGAGGTGACGGAGTCAGGAGGTGACGGTGTCAGGGGGTGACGGAGTCAGGGGGTGACGGAGTCAGGGGGTGACGGTGTCAGGGGTTGACGGTGTCAGGGGGGGTGACGGAGTCAGGGGGGGTGACGGAGTCAGG
>SSNR01000083.1:132574-135074 GCA_006937965.1 Callopanchax toddi
GTAAACAATAAACAGATGATGAACGTAAACAATAAAACAGCTGATCAATGTAAACACTAAAACAGCTGATCAACGTAAACAATAAACAGATGATGAACATAAACAATAAAACAGCTGATCAACGTAAACACTAAAACAGCTGATCAACGTAAACACTAAACAGCTGATCAACGTAAACAATAAACAGATGATGAACGTAAACAATAAAACAGCTGATCAATGTAAACACTAAAACAGCTGATCAACGTAAACACTAAAACAGCTGATCAACTCAAACACTAAAACAGCTGACCAACTCAAACACTAAACAGCTGATCAACTCAAACACTAAACAGCTGATCAACGTAAACACTAAACAGCTGATCAATGTAAACAATAAACAGATGATGAACGTAAACAATAAAACAGCTGATCAATGTAAACACTAAAACAGCTGATCAACGTAAACAATAAACAGATGATGAACATAAACAATAAAACAGCTGATCAACGTAAACACTAAAACAGCTGATCAACGTAAACACTGAAACAGCTGATCAACTCAAACACTAAACAGCTGATCAACTCAAACACTAAACAGCTGATCAACGTAAACACTAAACAGCTGATCAACGTAAACAATAAACAGATGATGAACGTAAACAATAAAACAGCTGATCAATGTAAACACTATAACAGCTGATCAACATAAACACTAAAACAGCTGACCAACTCAAATACTAAACTGCTGATCAACTCAAACACTAAACAGCTGATCAACGTAAACAATAAACAGCTGAACAATGTAAACACTAAACAGCTGATCAATGTAAACACTAAACAGCTGATCAACGTAAACACTAAACAGCTGATCAACGTAAACAATAAACAGCTGATCAATGTAAACACTAAACAGCTGATCAATGTAAACACTAAACAGCTGATCAACGTAAACAATAAACAGCTGATCAACGTAAACAATAAACAGCTGATCAACGTAAACACTAAACAGCTGATCAACGTAAACAATAAACAGCTGATCAATGTAAACACTAAACAGCTGATCAATGTAAACATAAACAGCTGATCAATGTAAACAATAAACAGCTGATCAATGTAAACAATAAACAGCTGATCAATGTAAACAAACAGCTGATCAAGATGAGTATTTATTTTTGTCATTATTAGTTTTTATTGTTGTTTTTCAGTTTTTGTTATTATTATTATTATTATTATTATATTTTATTAATATTGTTATTGTTATTCAGTTTTTATTATTATTATTAATATTTTATTATTGTTGTTATTGTTATTCAGTTTAGTGTTATTATTATTATATTGTTATCATTGTTGTTATTGTTGTTGTTGTTATTATTGTTATTCAGTTTATTGTTATTATTATTATTATTATTATTATATTGTTGTTATTGTTGTTGTTGTTATTATTGTTATTCAGGTTATTGTTATTACAGCTCCACACCAGACTCTACATAAGGTTAAAGTTCAAGTTTAAGGACTTTCTAAAGCTGTTTCCTTCCTCCTTGCAGATATTTTGATGTTGTTTACCTTGTTGTTGTTGTTGTTGTTGTCCGTCTGGACCTCCAGGCTCCGTGGACAGTAACTGGATGGTCGGAGCGACGCTGGAGAAGAAGCTGCTGCCGTTGCCTCTCTCCCTGCTGCTCTGCTCCTTCCTGAACCACCAGAAGAACACGTTCCAGTGCGGCTTCGGCCTCACGGTCGGGTAGAGGTCCGGGTCCAGACCCGATCACCGGACTCTGTCGGTTCCTCTGATGTTCTCTTCGTCAGAGGTGAACAGAAGCTGAAGGACTTTATTGTTTGTTTTATTTTGATTTGTGTATCTCTGAGCCATACGTTGTTTGTTTGTTCTAATGTTTAGCAGCTGACTGAAGGACTGACCTGAAGGCTCACAGCAGCTGTTTGATGCCTTGTCATGTGACCTGTACGACCTGTAAATACCTCCTAGGAACTCATTATTAGGGTTTCTAACATTAAAGGATCATATTTTAGTTCATCAGAACGTTCCTTTTTATTATTATTGATTCAGATTCTGATGGAGAGAAATGTTTGACTTCATGATAAAATGAAACTCTTTATTTAGAGTTCTTCTTTTGGATCATTAAGAAGAAACGTGTCGTCTTTTCTTTCAACTGATTTTACCTCCAGTTCTTGGTTTCTGTCCTGTTTGTTTACTTTCTGTTTGGTTGAAGCTGGAGGTCAGCTGCTCCTGAGTCCAGACCTTCAGTGGATGAGAAGCTTCAGAAAATGGATGAAGATGATTTTATGGATCAGCTGAGCCTCAGAGGGAATCACTTCCTGTTTAATGTGGGTTAGTCGTTCAGTGGGTACTGGTTAATGGTCACTGGTTAATAGTTACTAGTTACTGGTTAATAATTACTGGTTAATAATTACTGGTTAATAGTTACTGGTTAATAATTACTGGTTAATAATTACTGGTTACTAGTTACTGATTAATAGTTACTGGTTAATAGTTACTGGTTAT
>SSNR01000083.1:140074-194591 GCA_006937965.1 Callopanchax toddi
AGTTCCTCTTTTAACACCAACAGGGGGATTCCCACAACTACGTAAGTTACTGTTTCCTGAGATTTTCCAAAAGGAAATGGATCAGATTGAGTCTCTGTGACCGGCTGCTGGAACCACAGAACCTTAAGATCCACCTTAAGGCTGGTTCTGGTCTCTGTTAGGAGCCTCGTTCTGCCTGAAGGATATAGAACCAAATCTGAGAAAAATCAGCTGCGGTCCAAAGAAACACCCCCTCAGAAGGTCTGAAGAACTGGATCAGAACCACTTCAAAAAATTAGAAGAACATCTGGCTGCTGGGGAGAGGACTGGATCCAGAGCTCTAGACTGGATCCAGAGTTCTAGACTGGATCCAGAGCTCTAGACTGGATCCAGAGTTCTGGACTGGATACAGAGTTCTGGACTGGATCCAGAGTTCTATACTGGATACAGAGTTCTAGACTGGATCCAGAGTTCTGGACTGGATCCAGAGTTCTGGACTGGATACAGAGTTCTGGACTGGATCCAGAGTTCTAGACTGGATACAGAGTTCTAGACTGGATCCAGAGTTCTGGACTGGATCCAGAGTTCTGGACTGGATCCAGAGTTCTATACTGGATACAGAGTTCTAGACTGGATCCAGAGTTCTGGACTGGATCCAGAGTTCTATACTGGATACAGAGTTCTAGACTGGATCCAGAGTTCTAGACTGGATCCAGAGTTCTGGACTGGATCCAGAGTTCTAGACTGGATCCAGAGTTCTAGACTGGATCCAGAGTTCTAGACTGGATCCAGAGTTCTAGACTGGATCCAGAGTTCTAGATTGGATCCAGAGTTCTAGATTGGATCCAGAGTTCTAGATTGGATCCAGAGTTCTAGATTGGATCCAGAGTTCTAGATTGGATCCAGAGTTCTAGACTGGATCCAGAGCTCTAGATTGGATCCAGAGTTCTAGATTGGATCCAGAGTTCTAGATTGGATCCAGAGTTCTAGATTGGATCCAGAGCTCTAGATTGGATCCAGAGCTCTAGATTGGATCCAGAGCTCTAGACTGGATACAGAGTGCTAGACAGGATCTGGAGTTCTGGACTGTAATTAAGCTTCACTCTTACTTCACTTCCTGTCCCAGCTCAGACTCCTGGATCTGCTTCAGGGAGGACTCAGCGGTTTGCGTTGCCTTGGCAACGTAGTCCCAAAAGGCCTCCTTCACCACGTCCAGGTTGGTTTTGGGTTGATCTGGCCACAGGATGTTGGCGTTGCAAACTGTGGATGAAGCGGCAGATAAACGTTTTTATTTTACCCATCATGCATCATTCTGGTTAACGTTTCCTCTCCCGTCATGTTGCTGCTGGAGCAGCTGGAAGTCTATGGAACAAAATATCTCTGGAAACATTTTGACCGTCAGTCACATCAACAAATGTCCTCGTCATACTATACTATACTTATACTAATACTATACTTATACTAATACTATACTTATACTAATACTATACTAATAATACACTATACTTATACTAATACTATACTAATAATATACTATACTATACTTATACTAATACTATACTTATACTAATACTATACTAATAATACACTATACTTATACTAATACTATACTAATAATATACTATACAATACTTATACTAATACTATACTTATACTAATACTATACTAATAATACACTATACTTATACTAATACTATACTAATAATATACTAATAATACACTATACTTATACTAATACTATACTAATAATATACTATACTATACTTATACTAATACTATACTTATACTAATACTATACTAATAATACACTATACTTACTTATACTAATACTATACTTATACTAATACTATACTAATAATACACTATACTTATACTAATACTATACTAATAATATACTAATAATACACTATACTTATACTAATACTATACTTATACTGATACTATACTTATACTAATACTATACTATACTTATACTAATACTATACTAATAATACACTATACTTATACTAATACTATACTAATAATATACTAATAATACACTATACTTATACTAATACTATACTAATAATATACTATACTATACTTATACTAATACTATACTTATACTAATACTATACTAATAATACACTATACTTATACTAATACTATACTAATAATATACTAATAATACACTATACTTATACTAATACTATACTAATAATATACTATACTATACTTATACTAATACTATACTTATACTAATACTATACTAATAATACACTATACTTATACTAATACTATACTAATAATATACTAATAATACACTATACTTATACTAATACTATACTAATAATATACTATACTATACTTATACTAATACTATACTTATACTAATACTATACTAATAATACACTATACTTATACTAATACTATACTTATACTAATACTATACTTATACTAATACTATACTAATAATACACTATACTTATACTAATACTATACTAATAATATACTAATAATACACTATACTTATACTAATACTATACTAATAATATACTATACTATACTTATACTAATACTATACTTATACTAATACTATACTAATAATACACTATACTTATACTGATACTCTACTTATACTAATACTATACTTATACTAATACTATACTATACTTACACTAATACTATACTAATAATATACTATACTTATACTAATACTATACTAATACTATACTATACTTATACTAATGCTATACTAATAATATACTATACTAATACTATACGTATATTATACTAATAATATACTATGCTAATACTATACTTATACTATACTAATAATATACTATACTAATACTATACTTATACTATACTAATACTATACTTAAACTATACTAATACTATACTATACTTATATTATACTAATACTATACTTATACTATATGTATATTATACTAATACTTATACTAATACTATTATACTATACTATTACTATACTAATACTATTATACTATAACTATACTAATACTATACTAAAACTATACTTATACTATTACTATACTAATAATATACTATACTAATACTATACTTATACTATACTAATACTATACTAATAATATACTATACTTATACTATACTAATACTAATAAAATATAACTATAACTATACAAATACTATACTAAAACTATACTTATACTATAATAATACTATATTAATACTATACTAATACTATACTATTATTATACTAATATTATTTTACTATATTTTACTACACTATACTAATACTATACATATACTATACTACACTTATACTATACTTATACTATACTAATACTATACCATACTATACTATACCATAATACACTATAGTATACCATACTACACTATACCATAGTACGCTATACTGTACTATACTACTACTATGCTACAACCATACTACTATATTATATTACTTCCATATGATAACTATACTACCACTATGATTTACTACCATAACTATACTACTACACTACTACTGTGCTATGACCATACTATATTATATTACTGCCATACTATAACTATACTACTGCTGTAGTACAGTACTATATACTATAAATACACTACTACTATACAATAACTATACTACTACTGTACTACACTACTGCTATATAACTATTCTACTGTTATACTATACTATAACTATACTACTACTAAACTATGCTACTGTAAAAGCAGTTCAGATTAAATGATTTATTCTTATTTATTCAAATCATTTACTCATCAGTCCTGATCAAAACAATCAACTGGTTTAACCCTTTAAATGCCAGGTTAATTCGCTGGTTTTATAATGAACAGCTGATTTATTTAGTCGTTAAAATCCGTCTTTATGTCGAGGTTTTGATGAAACTGGTGAAAACTGATCATTAAGTAAAGTTGATATTTAGACTTTTAGAACTGACCTGTAAAAAACAGCCTCCTAAAACCAGTTTAATTTAAAATGACTCAGTTTTCATCAGTAAGGTCACTCAGGAATCAAACGGTCTTTTCATTTCAAATCAAATCCTATTAAAAGCCTCCTTTGACCCCAGATGGAAACTAGAAAGTCGTTTCTGTTCTAAAGGGTTAAAATCCTCCAGATGATTGACAGGTTGGTGTTCTGATCACGACTGAAGCTGTTTAACTGATTTATGCTGAAAAAAGCAGAAACTATATTGATCTATAAAGATTTTAAAGCAGTTTGTGTAAGTCCTTACTGACTCCAGAGGTCTGAAATAAAGCGACTCCTGAGAGAAAACTCACCAGAGAGCAGAGCGAGAACCACGAGGACCTTCATGTTGCTGGATGGAGCGTTCCCGAGTCAGCGCTGGATGAATGGTGCTGCTCAGACCTGCCTTCTGGGGTTTTATAGTCTCTGATGGGGGTGAAGTCCAGCTGCAGCTGCCCTGCTGGACCCGGTGGGGTCAGCGCTGCCACTCCACATCACTGAGTTGTATAACTGACTGAATCAGTGCAGGGAAACTTCAAAGCACTAAAACAGTATCATGTGCAGCAGCTTTGTTCTGGATGGCTCTGAAGCAGGATGAGAACCTGGTTCTGTCTCCGGTTCCACCATAGAGACGGTTTAATCCGTCAGATTGACTGTGATGGATCAGATTCCCTTTAGGACACAGACACACCTGTCCAATGTCTGAGACACCACACCTGGACTTTCACCTGCCTCTGCTCTGGAGCTGATATCAAATCCTCTGAGGTCAGAGAGAAAAGTCAGGCGTGATCCTCAGAACGCCGTCAGCTGTAGGATCCATTCATCCTCCAAATATTCAATAAGGTCAGGTTTATAATGGATGGAGTTTTAATATTTATGGACGGCGTGTAGCTCAGTAGGTAGAGTGGCCGGTCTGGTAACCAGAGGGTCACTGGTTTGATCCCAGTTCCAGCTGGGTTACACTGTCTTTGTGTTCTTGGAGACACTTCACCCAGCTTGTCTACTGGTGGTGGTCAGAGGGACCTGGTGGAGGTCAGAGGGACCTGGTGGAGGTCAGAGGGACTTGGTGGTCAGAGGGACTTGGTGGTCAGAGGGACTTGGTGGTCAGAGGGACCTGGTGGTGGTCAGAGGGACTTGGTGGTCAGAGGGACTTGGTGGTCAGAGGGACCTGGTGGGGTCAGAGGGACTTGGTGGTCAGAGGGACTTGGTGGTCAGAGGGACCTGGTGGTGGTCAGAGGGACCTGGTGGTGGAGGTCAGAGGGACTTGGTGGTCCGAGGGACTTGGTGGTCAGAGGGACCTGGTGGTCAGAGGGACCTGGTGGTCAGAGGGACCTGGTGGTCAGAGGGACTTGGTGGTCAGAGGGACCTGGTGGTGGTCAGAGGGACTTGGTGGTCAGAGGGACCTGGTGGTCAGAGGGACCTGGTGGTCAGAGGGACTTGGTGGTCAGAGGGACCTGGTGGTGGTCAGAGGGACCTGGTGGTCAGAGGGACTTGGTGGTCAGAGGGACCTGGTGGTGGTCAGAGGGACCTGGTGGTGGTCAGAGGGACCTGGTGGTCAGAGGGACTTGGTGGTCAGAGGGACCTGGTGGAGGTCAGAGGGACCTGGTGGTCAGAGGGACTTGGTGGTCAGAGGGACCTGGTGGTGGTCAGAGGGACCTGGTGGAGGTCAGAGGGACTTGGTGGTCAGAGGGACTTGGTGGAGGTCAGAGGGACCTGGTGGTGGTCAGAGGGACCTGGTGGAGGTCAGAGGGACCTGGTGGAGGTCAGAGGGACCTGGTGGTGGTCAGAGGGACTTGGTGGTCAGAGGGACCTGGTGGAGGTCAGAGGGACCTGGTGGTCAGAGGGACTTGGTGGTCAGAGGGACCTGGTGGTGGTCAGAGGGACCTGGTGGTCAGAGGGACCTGGTGGTGGTCAGAGGGACCTGGTGGTGGTCAGAGGGACCTGGTGGTGGTCAGAGGGACCTGGTGGAGGTCAGAGGGACTTGGTGGTCAGAGGGACCTGGTGGTCAGAGGGACCTGGTGGTCAGAGGGACCTGGTGGTCAGAGGGACTTGGTGGTCAGAGGGACCTGGTGGTGGTCAGAGGGACTTGGTGGTCAGAGGGACCTGGTGGTCAGAGGGACTTGGTGGTGGTCAGAGGGACCTGGTGGTGGTCAGAGGGACTTGGTGGTCCGAGGGACTTGGTGGTCAGAGGGACCTGGTGGTCAGAGGGACTTGGTGGTCAGAGGGACCTGGTGGAGGTCAGAGGGACCTGGTGGTGGTCAGAGGGACCTGGTGGTGGTCAGAGGGACCTGGTGGAGGTCAGAGGGACCTGGTGGAGGTCAGAGGGACTTGGTGGTCAGAGGGACCTGGTGGTCAGAGGGACCTGGTGGTCAGAGGGACTTGGTGGTCAGAGGGACCTTGGTGGTCAGAGGGGCTTGGTGGAGGTCAGAGGGACCTGGTGGTGGTCAGAGGGACCTGGTGGAGGTCAGAGGGACCTGGTGGTGGTCAGAGGGACCTGGTGGTCAGAGGGACCTGGTGGTGGTCAGAGGGACCTGGTGGTGGTCAGAGGGACCTGGTGGGTGTGGAGAGGCGGGACACCCTGGACGGGTCGCCAGTCCATCGCAGGGAATTAACAAGATAACTTTTACAAAAATTATTAAATTTTATTGTTAATTTTTGTAAAAGTTATCTCGTTAATTCGGAAAATCAAGCGCCTTTTTATTTTTTTTGGGTGAATGCAATACACTTCCGTACATCTACATAGTTCATAGAAAATATAATTTTCCAGGTACTCAATCCGAAAAAAGAAAGTAAATAAAACTGAACAGACGGGACATGTTTGAGTTCCTTTAAGCCAGCCTCAGAACATGCAGAGATTCTTTAGGCTACTATTATCTCATTAACTCAGAAAACAGCATTTTAAATAATTTTTTACTAATGGTTATCTCGGTAATTCGGAAAACAGAGCTTTTGTTTTTATTTTTTTATTTTTTTTTATGAATGCAATTCACTTCTGTAATATCTGCTCCTTTTCATTCAAATTAGTTTTGTGTTCCATACATTCTGTTTGTTTTTATTTTTCTATTTAAAAAAATAAAATGTTTTAATCCACATTTTTATTCTAATCACATTTATTAATCTAAAAAGTGAAAAATTATAAAGGGAATGACCAGTCAAAACCACAGGATTAAAATCTAATGACTCAAATTAAACTTGAACAAATGGAACAAAGTTCTGTAGTTCAGCTGAACATTGACTGTTTTTGTAAAGTATTAAAATGTATTTTAATGAGGTGGCAAGTCACGGAAGGGATAAAAAAACTTTATTTTTCTTTTTTTAAGATTTAATTTTGTGACTTAAGAAACTTTTGTTTTAAATTATTTTTTAGAGTCTTGTTTTTTTATCTTTCCTACTTTATGTTTTTGCATGCTATTAATTTGGTCTCTTTGTAAATGACTGGTTGTCTAATGACTGACACACTGGGCTGGGATTCCATGGAAGACAGAGGTAACCGGGTTAATATTTGTTTAGTTATAATTTTCCATAATGTGTTCTGTTAAGCGTTTTATTATACCTGACTGGTTTATTTTTGTGTCACTAAGTTTTGGAGCCCCTCTGTTATGTTTCTTCACAGATATCATATATATATATATGAGTGCACCCCTTTATCCCGCCAGATGGAGCGGCGGTGTCAGATGGTGGCGGTGTTAGAGGGACACGTGGCTGAACAGATACGATACAGATTCTCCGTTGTGAGTCCTGCGAATGGCCTCTGCCAGGATCATGGAGATGTCTATAACTTGTATTTTGGAGCAAAGCGACTCTTTTGGCTCCTCCTGCATCAGGGGACACAACGGTACAGTTTTTCCACTCAGGGATGTTCTCTCCTCTTTGATCCATTTCAGCACAGCTGGCTCTGCGTACAAGTTAGCAACTGGAATATCAAAGAATCCCTGTATCTGCGAGGCATGTAAGTCCATGGTGATGATGTGGTCTGCTCCTGACACGGACAGCATGTTGGCAACCAGCTTGGCAGAGGTCGGAGCTCGGCCATTATCTAATTGATAACACTACACCTAGATTAGATTTTGATTGAACAAGAACTCACCTTTCCGTTCACTCCTATAGAGGCACTGTCACAGAAACTAGACAATGAGGGGGATAAATTAATTAATCCTATTTTAAAATGTTCTAAGATGGAATGGCACGAGGTTCGTAAAAAATGTTCAATTTCCCCGTATCTTCAAAAAAATGCATCCCTGTGGCTCAACCCTAAAATTAAAGTAGGTAAACAGTTAATCTATTGGTCACAGTGGCTAAAGAAAGGAATAAGGACGGTTAGTGATTTGTATGAAGATGACTCATTTATTCAATGTAATAATCTTAAAGAAAAATATAACTTAGAAGGCCATAGCCACTTCTGGAAATACCTACAAATTAGGGACTGTTTGAAAGATAAAATATTATTTACTCAGGAGGACAACCTCATACAGAGTTTTTTACAATTACCATTTTTGCTTAATAAGGCATCTAACTGGTATAAGGTATGTCCATGGGTTAAAAATATTCTGCTGCAGAATATGGGAACATGATTTGAGTTGCAATTTTGATGAAGGAACATGGGATTCAATTGTCTCTAATAATGGGCTTTACATTCGGGAGGCCAGGGGTAAATTTCTTTAATACAAAATCCTCGATAGGTATTTTTTTTTAACCCATCTAGACTTTATAAAATGGGAATCAATAAGGATGACTTATGCTGGAAATGTCACAAGGAAAAAGGTACTTTCTTACACGCCTTACGGGCATGTCCAATGGTCTCCCCAATATGGAACCATGTTCTAACACACATGGAGGGTTGGTTGAAGTGTAAGCTCCCCAGATCACCAAGACTGTGCCTTTTGGGAGATAAAAATAAGGTCCCACAGCGAGATAAAGCAGGTTTTAGAGTCTTAAATACTGGACTTGTGACATGTGCTCGTCTTATGTTAAAGCAGCACTCTGTAGGATTTCATCAGGAGAGCAGTTTTTGAATCTAGCGTCCAAAGGCTCCTCCTCAAAACATCTCGACATGCACGTCCGGTCGCGTGTGCGCGCGTGCACGCGGCGCATATACTTCGGACATGAACTGTACCGCTCAGTGTGTAGGGTTTAATCACTCACAGTTCACAATCTCATTCCAACAACACTACGAGGGTCTGAAGAGCCCTCTCTGTCCCTGCTGCTTCTGATATTAGCTCTGTTAGCAGAGAGCTGCTGCTGGACTCTGAAGCTGAACTTGACTCGACCCTGGATGAACTTTCTGACCAAAATAAACGCGTAACCCTGTCAAGCCTTGCCATTCTGTGAGGTGAAAGGTTTAAAAATAAAAATAAATCCATCTTTATCTGGAGAATGGGTAGGTTTTTAGTAGAAATGAGCCGTGAGTCCTCAGTGAACGGCTGAGACACAAACAGAGAAACACACGGAGCGTCCTGTACGACAGCGCCCCCTACTGGTACAGGTTTGGTCGATGCGCGTGCATGTTGAGAGAATGCAGACATTTGAATTTCATTGGCTGAAAAATGTCGGCGGCAAGAAATAATGGAAAGGGGTCTCTAGGAGGAAGGAGGGTCTTCATCAGAATGACAGATGTTGTGGAACTCAACCCATAGATCATAGTTTAGACCTGAAATATCATTTAGAACATTTAGAAAACTTTGAGACAGAGAACAATGCTCCAGAGAGCCGCTTTAATGTACTGGAAAGGACCCCAGACTCCAACCCTCAAAATGTGGAGAGAGAATGATCGGGAATGCAGCGTGTGAGAAAATGCTGTAAAGATTAAACCAGAGTAATGAGACTTGAACAGAACAGTGGGACAGCATATGTTGGTTTGTGACTACAGCCTCGCCATGATAACGTGAACAGTAGACTGGACTGAAGTGTTCTAGGTGTGTGCAATGTTGGATTTGTATTTTATTATTTTTTACACTTTTGTAACTCACAGTTTTTTTGTGTGTGTTTGTTTGTTGTTGGTATTATACTATACTTTAAAAATAATAATAAAAAACTTTGATTAAAAAAAGGTTTAGCATAAGGACATGGAAATCAAGGATTACACTGGAAACACGTGTTTGAATATGTGTGTCATCCTTTATACTGTATTGTTTTAGACTACAAGAAGGAACGCCATCTTTTCATATGTCTTACCAGTAGGTGGCGATAACACCCTGTAATGCTGTTTGACACCAACTATTTGACACCATAGAAGAAGAAACTATGATTTTAGGCTAATGACTAAAGGCAGGTGAGATTCAGAACAGAGGAGACGAATTTCTCCATTTGAGGATAAAAACCTCAGCCAGGTGTTACCAGGTGAACCTCAGAGCTAGTTGAGACTAAAACTGTCTCAGTAAGTCCTCCTGATGATGTCATGGTTCCACCAACAGGTCCTGATGAAGTCATGGTTCCACCAACAGGTCCTGATGATGTCATGGTTCCACCAACAAGTCCTGATGATGTCATGGTTCCACCAACAACTCCTGATGATGTCATGGTTCCACCAACAGCTCCTGATGATGTCATGGTTCCACCAACAACTCCTGATGATGTCATGGTTCCACCAACAACTCCTGATGATGTCATGGTTCCACCAACAACTCCTGATGATGTCATGGTTCCACCAACAAGTCCTGATGATGTCATGGTTCCACCAACAGCTCCTGATGATGTCATGGTTCCACCAACAAGTCCTGATGATGTCATGGTTCCACCAACAGCTCCTGATGATGTCATGGTTCCACCAACAACTCCTGATGATGTCATGGTTCCACCAACAAGTCCTGATGATGTCATGGTTCCACCAACAACTCCTGATGATGTCATGGTTCCACCAACAGCTCCTGATGATGTCATGGTTCCACCAACAACTCCTGATGATGTCATGGTTCCACCAACAGCTCCTGATGATGTCATGGTTCCACCAACAGCTCCTGATGATGTCATGGTTCCACCAACAAGTCCTGATGATGTCATGGTTCCACCAACAAGTCCTGATGATGTCATGGTTCCACCAACAGCTCCTGATGATGTCATGGTTCCACCAACAGCTCCTGATGATGTCATGGTTCCACCAACAGCTCCTGATGATGTCATGGTTCCACCAACAGCTCCTGATGATGTCATGGTTCCACCTCAAGTTGAAGTGAGCTCTGATGACGTTTTGATGAAGTCATCAGAAGAAAAGTACATTTTGTGTACTTTTTTATTTCATGTATTTTGTATAAAACTTACAAGACCGTTTTTATATTTACAGAGATTTTCTCAAACTTTTACACATGAAATGTATTAAAATGTTGCGTTCTAAATGTATTTTTGAAGACAAAAAAAAAATCATATTCAAACCCTTTTTGTCTTTAAAAACATCATAAAATGCGAGGCCTTCCAGGACTTTTATCTTGGAGATTTCTGCCCTGGTGTTGAACAGTTTGGACATTCCTGTCGTAATAAATGAGACTTCAAACTGTTCAAACCAACATGTCTGAATTCTTTCTGCGATTCCAGGTTTGAGTTTCCCTTCAAGGTTTTTCTCTGCGTCCGATAAAAACATGTTTATCAGGAGTTTTTCTCACGAGGACGACTTCAGCTGGGTGTTCTTATCTTAGCTGGGCTGTCTCAGGACACACACTGTCCTCCAGTAACGATAAAGACTGAGTCAGAACTGGATCAAAGTCTAATCCATAAATGAGTTGATTCAGAACGTTCAGGAACTTTATGAATGTTTACTGACTGAAGACACAGTTATGAGTCACATCACAAAGTATTCTGATCCAGATTGATGATACAACAACATTTAATCACCAAAACGATTGTTTACCTCTGAGCTTTGATGGCAGCAGTGAAGCTAAAACAGAACGTTTAGCTGAGTGGAGAAAAACCTGATTCTTTAAAGGTTCTGTTGTGACTTCACAATAAAAGAATTCAAAATACATTTAACATAAAGAAAGGTTCAGCCTGGTTTTATACCGAAACATTGATGTATTTGTTCCATAAATCCAACATCAGTCCGGCAGGTCGTTCCTTTATCTGACTGAAGCAAAGAATCTAAAAACAACCATCGATTATGGAGAGGTTTGAATAAAATGTTAAACGTTTAACCTTCAGTTATCATTACATTATTAACATCATTATTTTACATTATGATGTATTTTTATTGCCCAAAAAGAATAAATAGGAATAAAAGAAAACATTTTTGTTTTCTTGATCTGGAGTTTAAAGGGTTAAAAAAGTAGACATATGATATACACACATAGAAGTCTTTATATTTGTATATATGTATATACCGGTAAAAATGTACAGTATACATGTATAAATATATATATGTGTGTATATATATTTCACACTGGTTTAACTTTAGCTGTACACAGAGACACAGTAGGATCTTTTATTATTAATAAATGCTGTTTTCCTGAAGTCTGTGATTCAAACAGTGGGCTGTATTTACAGGCTGACCGCTGACCAATCGGTGAGAAAACAGAGACTCTGTGGAGAAGATCTGATCCTTCATGTGATAAACGACCCAGAAACAGACTGAAAAGATAGAATTTATTCATAAAATGTTCTGAAACAAAACACTCGTCACATTGATTAGACTGCAGACTCATTCTGCCTGAGCGATTCAGAGGTCAAAGTTCAGGCTCCTAAAAAACCCTGAGTAGAAAAACCCAAATCCCTTCAGAGAGTCTGGAGGACCAGATCACTTCAGAAGACCTCGTGGAGGTATGGATGCTGAGAAGGAAAATATAGAGAGATGAGGACCGGATCAGGAGTTCTGGTCCGGATCAGGAGTTCTGGACCGGATCAGGAGTTCTGGTCTGGATCAGGAGTTCTGGTCCGGATCATGAGTTCTAGACCGGATCAGGAGTTCTGGTCTGGATCAGGAGTTCTGGTCCGGATCAGGAGTTCTGGTCCGGATCAGAAGTTCTGGTCCGGATCAGGAGTTCTGGACTGGATCAGGAGTTCTGGACCGGATCAGGAGTTCTGCTCTGGATCAGGAGTTCTGGTCCGGATCAGGAGTTCTGCTCTGGATCAGGAGTTCTGGACCGGATCAGGAGTTCTGGTCTGGATCAGGAGCTCTGGTCCGGATCAGGAGTTCTGGTCTGGATCAGGAGTTCTGCTCTGGATCAGGAGTTCTGGTCCGGATCAGGAGTTCTGGTCCGGATCAGGAGCTCTGGTCCGGATCAGGAGTTCTGGTCTGGATCATGAGTTCTGGTCCGGATCAGGAGTTCTGCTCTGGATCAGGAGTTCTGGACCGGATCAGGAGTTCTGGTCTGGATCAGGAGCTCTGGTCCGGATCAGGAGTTCTGGTCTGGATCAGGAGTTCTGCTCTGGATCAGGAGTTCTGGACCGGATCAGGAGTTCTGGTCCGGATCAGGAGTTCTGGACCGGATCAGGAGTTCTGGACCGGATCAGGAGTTCTGGACTGATGCGGTGGATTTCACTGGTTCCATTTCACTTTAAACAGACAGAAGTGAATTCGTTTGAAGCTGATGAGCGTCATCAGATGATGTCACCGTAATAAGATGTCAAACATGAACGTGTTCCTGAAGCACGATAACGTCTGTCCTGATAATTAATCTACAAGTCACACAAACAGAGACAATCACCGTGTCCCGTTTGAAGAACATCAGTCAGTTTTATCTGAACATGATGTTTATGAGAACGTACATCCTGGTATCCTGGGCCGGCCCGACGGCGCTGCCTGCCTATAAATACTCCAGAGGAGAAGTCTCACCATCCAGCAGCTGACTGCCTGAGCAGGTACACCTCCAGCTCCTCTCTCCTCACGCTGTGACACAACCGGATGTCAGAGAGCTAACTCGGTGTCTCGTTCCAGGGCAGTCATGAAGGTCCTGATTGTGCTCGTCCTCGTCTTCTTCACAGGTCAGAAAATACTAATTATAATCTTTGTTCAAAGTTCCTGCAGCAGAAAACAACCAGTGTTACATCTTTGTTGTCTTTCTGCAGCCAGTAATGCTGGTGGAGGGTATCAAGAGAATTATGGGCATCACCACCACCACCACCACGATTGTCATCATCCAAGCCAACATCAAGTGGACATGGTGAAAGATGCTTTCTGGGACTACGTGGGAAAGACGACCATGACGTCCAAAGAGTATGTGTGGAAGGTCAGGCAGTCCCCTCCAGGAAAGAGTCTGTGGTAAGAGAAGACCTCCGTCTCAAAGTGTTCCTCTGGAACGGTGAAGTTTAATTTACTGCAATCAACAAATAGAGGATAACATTGTAAACGCAGTTAATATTCAGAGTGAGTGATATTGTTTTCAATAATATCTACATTGACGATGAGGCAGCTGCACTATAGTATTTACCCCACTTTGACAATAGTGAACATTAAATACCCTGAACTCCATCACATGGAGCTACAGAAGTCAGACGGAAGTTCCTGTAGCTACAAGTCGATGCAGATTAATGTCAGAATAGAGTCAGACCAACTTGTTAACAAGCTAACAGCTTCACAGCCGTCCACATCCTGTTTCTCCGTAAAACTTGTTGTGAGACTACAGTGAGGTGTTGGGGCCAAAATTAGACTTTTGAGCACCCAGGGTGGCTACGTCCTTGTACCATGAGACTAGGTCTTTTTAGCATGAGGCTACGTCCTTGTACCATGAGACTACATCCTTGTACCATGAGACTATGTCTTTGTAGCATGAGACTACGTCTTTGTAGCATGAGGCTACGTCTTTGTAGCATGAGACTACGTCTTTGTAGCATGAGGCTACGTCTTTGTAGCATGAGGCTACGTCTTTGTAGCATGAGGCTACATCTTTGTACCATGAGACTACATCCTTGTAGCATGAGACTACGTCTTTTTAGCATGAGGCTACATCTTTGTAGCATGAGGCTACATCTTTGTACCATGAGACTACATCCTTGTAGCATGAGACTACGTCTTTTTAGCATGAGGCTACATCTTTGTAGCATGAGGCTACATCTTTGTACCATGAGACTACATCCTTGTAGCATGAGACTACGTCTTTTTAGCATGAGGCTACATCTTTGTAGCATGAGGCTACATCTTTGTACCATGAGACTACATCCTTGTAGCATGAGACTACGTCTTTTTAGCATGAGGCTACATCTTTGTAGCATGAGGCTACATCTTTGTACCATGAGACTACATCCTTGTAGCATGAGACTACGTCTTTTTAGCATGAGGCTACATCTTTGTAGCATGAGGCTACATCTTTGTACCATGAGACTACATCCTTGTAGCATGAGACTACGTCTTTTTAGCATGAGGCTACATCTTTGTAGCATGAGGCTACGTCCTTGTAGCATGAGGCTATGTCTTTGTAGCATGAGGCTACCTCCTTGTAGCATGAAGCTACGTCTTTGTAGCATGACTTGTTGCAAAGTCGGAAAAGTCAGGATATCAAAGTATAAAGTGATTTACAGTTGTATTTCTTCTTGTGTTTGGTTCACACACAAACACATTGCCCCTTTGTTAGCAGCACACATTCAAAATATTGTTTTAGACTTTTATTAATTCAAACCCTCTCTGAATTTGTTTAGGAGTCACAAGATACAAAACATTACACTGAACTTAGACACATCCAAACAAGTAGATCTTGCAAAATAAACATGTTTTCACTGCATAACTGTTCTCGTGAGGAGCCGCCATCTTTTTTTGCAAAGTTGGAGCTCAAAAAATTCTCAGACTTTCCGAGTGGGAAGCCCAACTTCAGAGGGCGTTCCAGTTGATTTTTTCAACTCTGAACTTACGACTTCCGAGAACAAATAGAACGCAGCATACGTCCTTGTAGCATGTGGCTAAATCCTTTTAGCATGTGGCTACATCCTTTTAGCATGTGAATACATCCTTTTAGCATGTGGATACATCCTTTTAGCATGTGAATACATCCTTTTAGCATGTGGCTACATCCTTTTAGCATGTGGTTACATCCTTTTAGCATGTGAATACATCCTTTTAGCATGTGGCTACATCCTTGTAGCATGTAAATACATCCTTTTAGCATGTGAATACATCCTTTTAGCATGTGACTACATCCTTTTAGCATGTGGTTACATCCTTTTAGCATGTGGTTACATCCTTTTAGCATGTGGCTACATCCTTTTAGCATGTGGTTACATCCTTTTAGCATGTGAATACATCCTTTTAGTATGTGGCTACATCCTTTTAGCATGTGAATATATCCTTTTAGCATGTGAATACATCCTTTTAGCATGTGGCTACATCCTTTTAGCATGTGAATACATCTTTTTAGCATGTGAATACATCCTTTTAGCATGTAAATACATCCTTTTAGCATGTGACTACATCCTTTTAGCATGTGAATACATCCTTTTAGCATGTAAATACATCCTTTTAGCATGTGAATACATCCTTTTAGCATATGGCTACATCCTTTTAACTTGTAAATACATCCTTTTAGCATGTAAATACATCCTTTTAGCATGTGGCTACATTTTTTTAGCATGTGGCTACATCTTTTTAGCATGTGAATACATCCTTTTAGCATGTAAATACATCCTTTTAGCATGTGAATACATCCTTTTAGCATATGGCTACATCCTTTTACCATGTAAATACATCCTTTTAGCATGTGACTACATCCTTTTAGCATGTGAATACATCCTTTTAGCATATGGCTACATCCTTTTAGCATGTGAATACATCCTTGTAGCATGTGGCTACATCCTTGTAGTCTGAAGCTAGCTACTGAGTCGACCAGTCTGGTGCTGGCAAATGAGAATGAGTGCTCAGTGCTCACTGGAGTTAGCATTGGAGAGGCTAATAACTAATACTAAATATAACTAAATGCCTACTCCCCCTGCTGTCCATTAGCCTGGCTAGCCTGGTGCTAGCATTGGTGAGGCTAGTCAATAGCCGGTAGTACACTAGCTGTCATACAAGCTCCTGTTAATGTTGCACAGTGGTTACAGAGAAAGACGGAGCAACAACAAACCCGTTTCACCGTCCTTGGACTAAATACTAACCGTAGGATGAGGATTATAAAAAACTTCAGGGGTCTGGTAGTAGTGAGGATAAGCTATTAAACTTGTCAGTATTATTCAGCCATAGGAAATATCCTATTATAGAATGAACAGATATCATCTTATCAGGAAAATGGCAAAAAAATCTGATGACATCTGTCAGTATAGAACAGCCGTAGGATTAATCAGAGTTATGTTCCTGTCTTTGCAGCGAGATCATCTCAAAGAGCGTCGACGTCATCTACAGGTTCTTCAACATCTTGTACACTCGAGTGGTTATTTGGACCAACGAATTCTACCATCGATTCTGCTATGAGATCGACTGCATGAAGCATCAAATGGAGGAATTTCTGGAGGAACTTGAAAGCGACATGCAGTACCAGACCAAGGAGATGACCGCTCAGCTCCGATGTAAGATAGAAGACCTGAAGAAGTACACGGCCGAGTACATCGAATCCCTGGACGCCAACGGCCTAAAGGAATGCCTAATGAGGAAGATCTGCGAGATCCAGGAGGAGATGAACAAATGCTTTGAACACATACACCACCACCATGGTCACAAACGGCCTCATTATGGTCACCAGTATCCTTACCATCGTCACCATGATGACGATGATGATGATGACGATGATGATCATCATAATTATCATCGTCATCATCATCATCATCACCATGATGATGATGATGATGATGATGATCGTCAAAAATGTCCTTATCATCATGATGACGATGATGATCGTCAAAAATGTCCTTATCATCATGATGACGATGATGATCGTCAAAAATGTCCTTATCATCAACATCATCGTCATCACCATGATGATGATGACGACAATGATGATCATCATAAGTATCCTCATCACCATGATGACGATGATGATCATCAGCACCCATATTTCCGTAGTTACAGAAATCATCAACACCATCATCACGACCACAAACATCCTCAGGACTGCAACATGAAGAAGAAAATGGACGGATGTATGGATGGTTTCAAGGAAGCCATCGTCATCATGGTCCACAACTTCGATCTCCAGCTGGCTGAAACAACCAACGACATCAACAGGAAGATGATGCCACGTGGAAAGATGCACAGTGTCCAGCTGGTCACCGACTCGGAAGCAGTGAACGATCAGCTGATGGACATGTGGAACTGCTGGGCCTCCTACAATCATTAACCAGCCTGCTGTCCAGTGTCTCCAGCATCAAGATGCTCCACGCCTGATCCGTTGTTCCCGAGAGAGCTTTGTCTTTTTTATTTATTTACTACCATCAAGTGTTATTTTCCTTTTTGTCAGGATCACATGGTTTCCTGAAGCCTAAATCAAATGTCCTTGGCTGCTTTTATCAAAATAAAGATGATAGAACCAACGTCCTCCTGTGGGTTTTGTTTTCAGGTTGGGTTTTAGAGGGGTGGAGACACATTTGACTCCTCCCTCTGTTTTCAGGATTAGTTTTTGGAGAAAACTATTAGAATATTTCAGTTTTACTCTAAAATACTCACCTTTCCCCATTGTATAGGTGGCAATGATGAATCTCACAACAAACAACAACACTAACAACCAAAGTACTTATCAGGTGGTTCCTACACTGTTCACACTTGCAGTACTATAACTATCCTTTATCACTCTAATAGCTAACTCTATCTATCTCTAACGTGCAGTTTTTGTTGGTTAACTCATTTATTTTTCTTGACCATCCTCTACAAAAAGCTTTAAGTTACAAACTACACCCAAGAACTTTTAGCTAACGTTTTAGTGGCTAACTCAAACCGAGGCATTAGCTGCTCAGAACCAAACTACTGTTGAGAATAAAGTTAAATAAGTTTCACTTTAATGACAACTTCTTTCAAAATGCTAACATTTAATGATCATGTTAAGCTAACGTTCACAGATTTAAACCTTCTGTTTCTACTGACTCGTCACTTTAAGGGTTCAGGTCAGCGAAGAAAACCTGAGTCAAAATAAACCACAGCGTTCAAAGGAGTTCAACGTTTAAGAAGGCTCCCCAAACCAGCTGGTCCTGTGTGAAGGCTTAGACCTGATCACTACTAGACCTGATCTCTATTAGACCTGATCTCTATTAGACCTGATCTCTATTAGACCTGATCTCTATTAGACCTGATCACTATTAGACCTGATCACTATTAGACCTGATCTCTATTAGACCTGATCTCTATTAGACCTGATCTCTATTAGACCTGATCACTCCCAGACCTGATCTCTATTAGACCTGATCACTCCCAGACCTGATCACTATTAGACCTGATCTCTATTAGACCTGATCACTATTAGACCTGATCTCTACCAGACTTGATCTCTATTAGACCTGATCACTATTAGACCTGATCTCTATTAGACCTGATCTCTATTAGACCTGATCACTATTAGACCTGATCTCTACCAGACCTGATCTCTATTAGACCTGATCTCTACCAGACCTGATCTCTATTAGACCTGATCTCTATTAGACCTGATCACTACTAGACCTGATCTCTACCAGACCTGATCACTATTAGACCTGATCTCTATTAGACCTGATCACTATTAGACCTGATCTCTATTAGACCTGATCTCTATTAGACCTGATCACTATTAGACCTGATCTCTATTAGACCTGATCTCTACCAGACCTGATCACTATTAGACCTGATCACTATTAGACCTGATCTCTATTAGACCTGATCTCTATTAGACCTGATCTCTACCAGACCTGATCTCTATTAGACCTGATCTCTATTAGACCTGATCACTATTAGACCTGATCTCTACCAGACCTGATCTCTATTAGACCTGATCACTATTAGACCTGATCACTATTAGACCTGATCTCTACCAGACCTGATCACTATTAGACCTGATCACTCCCAGACCTGATCTCTATTAGACCTGATCTCTATTAGACCTGATCTCTATTAGACCTGATCACTATTAGACCTGATCACTATTAGACCTGATCTCTACTAGACCTGATCTCTATTAGACCTGATCACTATTAGACCTGATCACTATTAGACCTGATCTCTACCAGACCTGATCACTATTAGACCTGATCTCTACCAGACCTGATCTCTATTAGACCTGATCTCTATTAGACCTGATCTCTATTAGACCTGATCTCTATTAGACCTGATCACTACTAGACCTGATCACTATTAGACCTGATCTCTATTAGACCTGATCACTATTAGACCTGATCTCTACCAGACCTGATCTCTATTAGACCTGATCACTATTAGACCTGATCTCTATTAGACCTGATCTCTATTAGACCTGATCACTATTAGACCTGATCTCTATTAGACCTGATCTCTATTAGACCTGATCTCTATTAGACCTGATCTCTATTAGACCTGATCACTATTAGACCTGATCTCTACCAGACCTGATCTCTATTAGACCTGATCTCTATTAGACCTGATCTCTATTAGACCTGATCTCTATTAGACCTGATCTCTATTAGACCTGATCTCTATTAGACCTGATCTCTACTAGACCTGATCTCTATTAGACCTGATCACTATTAGACCTGATCTCTATTAGACCTGATCACTATTAGACCTGATCACTATTAGACCTGATCTCTACTAGACCTGATCTCTATTAGACCTGATCTCTATTAGACCTGATCACTACTAGACCTGATCTCTATTAGACCTGATCTCTATTAGACCTGATCTCTATTAGACCTGATCTCTATTAGACCTGATCACTACTAGACCTGATCTCTATTAGACCTGATCACTACTAGACCTGATCTCTATTAGACCTGATCTCTATTAGACCTGATCTCTACCAGACCTGATCACTACTAGACCTGATCTCTATTAGACCTGATCTCTATTAGACCTGATCACTATTAGACCTGATCTCTATTAGACCTGATCTCTATTAGACCTGATCACTACTAGACCTGATCACTACTAGACCTGATCTCTATTAGACCTGATCTCTATTAGACCTGATCTCTACCAGACCTGATCTCTATTAGACCTGATCTCTATTAGACCTGATCTCTATTAGACCTGATCTCTATTAGACCTGATCTCTATTAGACCTGATCACTACTAGACCTGATCTCTATTAGACCTGATCTCTATTAGACCTGATCTCTATTAGACCTGATCTCTATTAGACCTGATCACTACTAGACCTGATCTCTATTAGACCTGATCTCTATTAGACCTGATCACTACTAGACCTGATCTCTATTAGACCTGATCACTACTAGACCTGATCTCTATTAGACCTGATCACTACTAGACCTGATCTCTACTAGACCTGATCACTATTAGACCTGGTCACTATTAGACCTGGTCACTATTAGACCTGATCACTACTAGACCTGATCTCTATTAGACCTGATCTCTTTTAGACCTGATCTCTATTAGACCTGATCTCTATTAGACCTGATCTCTATTAGACCTGATCTCTATTAGACCTGATCACTATTAGACCTGATCTCTATTAGACCTGATCTCTATTAGACCTGATCTCTATTAGACCTGATCACTATTAGACCTGATCTCTATTAGACCTGATCTCTACTAGACCTGATCTCTATTAGACCTGATCTCTATTAGACTTGATCTCTATTAGACCTGATAACTATTAGACCTGATCTCTATTAGACCTGATCACTATTAGACCTGATCACTACTAGACCTGATCTCTATTAGACCTGATCACTACTAGACCTGATCTCTATTAGACCTGATCTCTATTAGACCTGATCTCTATTAGACCTGATCACTACTAGACCTGATCTCTATTAGACCTGATCTCTACTAGACCTGATCACTATTAGACCTGGTCACTATTAGACCTGATCACTATTAGACCTGATCTCTATTAGACCTGATCTCTATTAGACCTGATCACTACTAGACCTGATCTCTATTAGACCTGATCACTACTAGACCTGATCTCTATTAGACCTGATCTCTATTAGACCTGATCACTACTAGACCTGATCTCTACTAGACCTGATCACCATTAGACCTGGTCACTATTAGACCTGATCACTATTAGACCTGATCTCTATTAGACCTGATCTCTATTAGACCTGATCACTCCCAGACCTGGTCTCTACCAGACCTGATCTCTATTAGACCTGGTCCCTACCAGACCTGGTGGTGGTGTGGTGGTCTGGTCTTCAGGACCTGGACCACTGGCTGGAACTGATGGAACCATGAATTCTGCTGAGTACCAGGAGACCCTGGAGGAGGATGTCTGACCTTTGACCTTAAACAGGAAAACCCCCCACCTGGCTGAACGGAGACTCTCTGATCTACAGTAACCACCAGGACTACTTCTAGTTTCTAGAGACTCCACCCACTTTGAGTGATGTCACCAGTGGGCGTGGTCCTTACTGTAGATGCTGAGTGATAGAAGGACCTGATGACCTGATGCAGGTCAGAGGTCGTCGTGTCTCCCTGAACGTTTTACTAAATGACCTGACGGTTCTGGTTTGGGAGCTAAAGGTTAAAATGTTTAACCTGAAATCCAAGTCATGGACCTGTAATGGACCCAACAGGTCCCTCATCCTATAAAGAGGTCTGGCTTTCAGGGCTTCTGGTTATCAGCTCATGTTAACCTCTAGTTGTCCATTACTCCTCACTGGTTAAAGGTGGGGGGTGTTTTTACTCTGACAGTGACCTTTGACCCTTCCCTGCTCAGCCTGTTTAGGACACGGTGTGAAGGAAGAGTCCTGTTTCCCTGGAGGTGCAACGTGGAGCCAGAACAACACACACAGCAATAAAAGATGACAACAACGCAGCTCGGGCCGGGAACTTCGGACGCGGGTCAGAACTCCTCCTGATACTTATGGGATGGGATCAATGTCAGCTGATCTGTATAAATACTGAGAGTCGTCCTCACAGACGTCACTGATCCACTCTCAGGTGAGACGTGGTCTCTGAGCTGCTGGTTAAAGCTGTGTGTGTCTGAGGCTCGTCGTCATGAGGGGGTTCGTGGTCCTCGTAGCGCTGGCGGTGCTTTCAGGTGAGCGCTCTAACAGTCAGAGGAATCGGGAACATTTCAATGTAAGTGTCTGATAAGTAAAGAGCTGCTGTGTGTGAGCCAGGCTGCCATGGACGCAGTGTTCTTCAGGACGACTGGCAGACCACCTGGGAGGTCACGGTGGAGAAGTTTAAGGACTACGTCACAGACCTGAACACCAGGGCCGACGAGGCGGTGAAGGACTTCAGGAGCTCCCAGATCAGCCGCGAGTTCGAGTGAGTTCACCTGGCTCCGTGTCCAACACTTAGTCCTGATGGACCAGCTGGAACACGACCCGAGGAACCCGGAACCGACCAGGTTCAGACTAACTGACCAGTTAAATGTCCACAGTGTGGCCCTCAGCTGTATTTCCAAATACTTTTTTTTAATTTTGTTTTTTTTTTAAACTTAGAAGTTTCAGTTCAATTCAAAGTATGAGTTTTTTATTTACCAGGTTTATTATTTTAATTAAAGTTCCCGGTACCACACACTCTTTTGCTAAAAGGCAGACATGAACTGGCTAAATCCAGCAGCTTTAGAGCGACCCAGATCCTGATTCTGTTGCTGATAACGTTCTAAAATTTATTTTCAAGAAACTATAAAATAATTGACCAATTAAATTCAGGGGTTTGAAGCTTTTCTTTTACTAAAGCAAACCAACACTGCAAAAACTGATTTCTAAGAAAGTAAAACAGCCTTGCTTTTAGACATTTTGACTTATTTTTGTCTAAAAAGAAAATATATTCTTACAGCCCTACTTGAAATAGGCCAAATCTTCTTAAATATGGTCACATTTTCTAGATTTGAGCTAAAAAATCTGCTAATGGGGTAAGCTAAATTAGCTTGGCTAGATTCCTTAAAACTAGCAAATTGTTCTAAATGCAGAAAATGTTGCTATTTTTAAGGAATCTAGCAAAGCAAATTTTGCTTACCCCATTAGCAGATTTTTTTGCTCAAATCTAGAAAATGTGACCATATTTAAGAAGATTTGTCCTGTTTCAAGTAGGGCTGTAAGAATATATTTTCTTTTTAGACAAAAATAAGTCAAAATGTCTAAAAACAAGGCTGTTTTACTTTATTAGAAATCAGTTTTTGCAGTGTATGAGACCCTTTAATGTCTATTTTTGAGCAGTACAAATTTAAGAAATCACTCCAAAACCATTTTTGCATTTTTTTAAAATAAAAAATGAAATTTTTTTGGCCCCCGAAGACTTTAAACTTGGAGATTTTGGCCCCCCCATCTTGAAAAGTTTGGACACCCCTGATTTAAAGGATGAAAACACTTCCAGTCTAAGGGACGCTCCACCAGAAAGTCACCACATCCCTCAGAGTCAGATCAGTGGGTCAGAACCAGTCCAGCTGTTATCCTGATCCAGCAGGACTCCTTTAGCATTAGCTTAGCGTAAAACACTGTAAGTGAATGGTAACAACTAGCATTGTGAGAAAAAGTCCTTAAACTCCCTCAGTAGTGATACTAGTGATACTAGTTCTGACTAGTGACCTCAGTAAACAGATCGACTGGAAGTGAAAATAAAAAGTAACATGAAGGAATTACAGGAACTGTTTTAGACTGGGGACTACTTTATGACAAAGAACAGCTGTAAGCCTCTGCAGCGTCTCCATGGAGACCTACGTCTGTAAATCTGAACGTTGTTTTAAACCTCACATGATGAAAACTGACACAAAGTCAGGAGCTGCTCAGAGATTATCTTCAGAATCGATACCAGGTTCAGTCTATAGACAGGATGTTTTTACAGATGTAGGCGTGTTTCAGGCCGCTGCGTCATGTCCTTGCGCGTTCGTTCAGCTATCAGTAACCTTTGACCGTTCTTTAACCATCAGCTCCGAGTTCAGTCTCCTGAATCGACCTTGACCCGGGGGGTGTAAGCTTGAACGTTGACCTCCATCCTGCTGAAATCTGAGCTGATCTGGATGTCTGGGTCTCATCTGGACCTTGAACCTAAACTGTCCTGTCTTTGTCTTGGCAGCACCCTGATCCAGGACAGCATGTCGGAGCTGGCCATGTACAAGGACGACCTGGAGACCAAGCTGACCCCGTACACCCAGGAGGCCACCGACAGACTTGGGAAAGACCTGGAGCTGCTGAGGGACAAGCTGAGCTCCCAACTGAGCGAGGCCCGCGAGCAGATGGACAAGTACGTCCAGGAGCTGCAGAACATGATGGAGCAGAACGCCGACGACGTCAAGGTCCGCGTCTCTGCCTACACCCGCAAGCTGAAGAAACGCCTGCAGAAGGACACCCAGGAGATGAAGAGGTGAGCTCCTAAAGGACACGTGTGGGTCGTTAAACTGAAGCAGAACCCTCCAGGTGCTTCATCACGTCCTGATAAGAACCTCACACTTTAAAAAGAACCGCCTCCAGGTGGCGCTCTGAGCCCAGAGTCAACGCTCCATAAATAAAGAGTCTGAGGTTGATTTAAAACCTTTTCAGGCTCGGAGTTTAAAGTGACACGTACACAACCCTAACGTTAAAACGGTGACTCGCTTTCACACAGCAGGAAACCATTACGGCTGAAAAGGAAGTCAAACAGTTTGCTTTAGTTCTCGTTTGGGCTTCAAGGTGCTGTCAGCTGATCTGAAGCCAGGAGGACTACTTCCTGTTTCCAGAGACTCCTCCCACTTTGAGTGATGTCACCAGGGAGACAGTAGCCTGCTGAAAAAACCAGCATAGACCAGCATAGCTGGTTTCCAGCATATGTTGTGTTTTGGTGCTGGTCCATAGTGATCCATTAGTTCAACCAGCATTGAATCAGGCTGGTCTACCAGCTAAACCAGCACCAAACCAGCATAGACCAGCATAAAAATCAAGACCATCATGATTTGTTTGCTGGTTCAATGCTGGTCTATACTGGTTGAACTAATGGATCGCTATGGACCAGCATACCAGCACCAAAACACAACATATGCTGGTCTATGCTGGTTTTTTCAGCAGGGTAGCTCAGTGGTAGGGTGTTGGTCTTGCAACCAGAAGGTTATAGGACCAAATCCCCGCTCTGGCTGGGTTGCTTTGTTTTTGTGTCCTTGGGCAAGACACGTTCCCCTCATTTCCTGCTGGTGGTGGTGGTCAGAGGGCTGGTGGATCAGGTCTGGGCGTTCAGAACTTATGAAGGTCTTTTTAAACTAGAACTGATTTGTTTGGTTCTGGTCTCGTCCTGAACGTCGCTGCTGTTTATTTAAAACCTTCTCCGATTTGTTTCTCAGACACGTTACCGATTACATCGAGGAGCTTCAGACCAGAGCATCGGACAACGTGGAGGACATGAAGACCCGTCTGGACCCGTACTTCTCTCAGGTCCGGGACAACGCCCAGGCCAAGATCTCCACCCTGAATGACCTGCTCCAGTCCCACGTGGAGGACGTGAGGACCAAGATCCAGACCGCCGCCGAGGACATCAAGGGACGCCTGGAGGACACGACCGGGGACCTGGGCTCCACTCTGGGAGAGAAGATGGAGGAGCTGAGGAACTGGTTTGAGCCGTACGTCTCCGTGATCAGAGACGGCATGTAGCTGGTGTCGGACTGGACTGGACTGGTTCATCCTCATCCCTCTGGTGAAACCAGACGGTTGTCTCTTCAGCAGGATGTGTGTGAAATAAAAATACATGAAACAAAAGTCTGCTTCACCGTCACGAGTCTTTGTCTTTAATCAGAAAAAATATCAGATCCACTGACAGAAAATCAAAATCTGAATTTAACCATTAAAAAACCATCAAATCAAACCAGAAGCAAAAAGGCAGGAAGTCAAATATCCGACTCATCAAAACATGATCAAAAAACACAATTTACCAACAGCCTGGAAATATCAAGTTATTAAATATAAACAAACACCAAAAAGTGACCAAAAGACCCAAAAGATCAGGTGTTTTTAAAATATTAAAATCCTTAATAAAACTACAAATAAATGTAAAAATACAGAAATAATAGTAACTAGATCTAATATGAGAAAAATGATAAACATTAAAAAAGTTTAAACAGAATAAAAACACCCGTTTGAATTTGTATTTATTTATTCATCTACAAGCTAAAAGTACCGACAGTAAAAACTAAAATAATAAACAAACAGGGTTAGGCAGTCGGAGCAGGGAGGTATCAAATATTAAAAACGACACGTAAAAATGTCGGATCCAACTTTGTTTTTAGTAAAAAAATATTCTGTTTGTGTTTTTTTACTTCTTTATACAAACTAAAGGTTTTTTCTTTAAAAACTGTGTTGAGGTCATTAAACAAGTGAACAAAATAAAAGCTTACAACCATAAAACCTCCGTAAAATCTCATTAAGACGAACATCCAGGAGGTTTTCATAATAAAAGCATCAGGTTTGGGTTTTGTCGTCACGTCCTGCTGACGTGACGTCTGTAGTGTTCATGCAGAGCGGTGATGTCGCTGAAGGTTTCCGTGCACAGCGCACACCGCCATAACGGCGAGCGTCCTGGAGCGTGGCGTTCCCCGTCGCTGCTGTCGCTCAGGTCCAGACGCCTCTCAGGGATCAAAGATTTGACTAAAGCTTCCAGCTGGGAGGCGCTTTCATCTGCTTCGTCCTCCGTGTCTGAAACGATGACTGGCGGCTCAGAGGAGCCGACGGGGACGACGTACAGGCGGTCCGGGTGAGGATACCTGAACAGGTGCTTCTTACTGCTCACAGGACGTCGGCGTTCCTGCTGGGAGGATTCGGATGGGACTCTCTGGATGTCGGGAGCGTGTGAAACGACTCTCTCTGGAGAACTTTCTGGTCTCCTCCCTGCAACGAAGTGACAAACCTGATGGGCCAGGAGAAGATCGGAGCTGGAGAACCTGGCGGAACATCTCCTGCAGCGATGTGGGAACAGGAAGGGCTCCTGGACACGGGCCGGTCGGGGAACGCTGAGCCGCTTCCTGTGAGTCTGTAAGTGAGCTTCTAAAGAGGCGGAGCAGGAAAACGAGCGGCTACACGGCAGACACGCGTGGGATTTCCTTCCTTTATGCAGCAGCTGGTGTTTCTTCAGGTTCCTCAGGGTGGAGAAACGTTTCCCACACGCGCTGCACTTCGGACAGTCTGGCTGTCTGTGGACGTTGGAGACGTGTGTGTTCAGGTCCGTCTCCTCTGTAAAGGTGTCGGGACACGACGGACACGCGTGTGGCGTCTGAGCTGCGTGTTCCTGCAGGTGGTCGGCGTACGATCCAAAGAAACGGAAGTCCAGCTCACAGCGGCTGCAGCTAAACGTTCTGCTGCCTCGCTGATGGAGGCGCTGGTGGAGCCACAGTTTGTTCCAGTGAGGAAACGTCTTCCCACATCGTCCACAGAGAAACCTCCCAGTCAGTCTGGGAAACGCGGAGCGCCGTGCAGCTGGCTGAACAAACGACGGCGGAGCATCAGGGTGAAAGTCATCACCGGACTCACTTGAAGGAAGAACCTGAGAGAACGTTGAGGTTCCGTCTTTATTCTCCACCTCTGGTTGAACATCTTCATCATTGTTTCTCCTCGGAGCGTCAGCCTCCTTCCAGACGTCCCTCAGAGAACCTCGACACGCTGCCTCCTCACCGCTGTTTCTACAGCAAACCGAGCAGTGGCGTCCGGGTTCTGCGACCCGGTCGTACTGATGTCCGCAGGCGTCGCAGCGCTGAGACGCATCAGAAGTGTGAGAACGTAAATGCAGAACGTAGTGACACCAGCGCCGATGGAGCTGCTTACAGATCGGACATTTAAAAAACACAGGAGTGAAGATCTTTACATCATCGCTCTGAGAAACCAGGAATCCATCCATCTCACTCGGACCCCCGAGGTCAAAGGTCGGCTCGTGTCTCTGCTGATGCGTTTTTAAGGTGGACTTCTTTATGAACTCCTTCGAGCAGACGGAGCACCTGAAGGCGTTCCCGGAACCAGAGCGGATTGGACCGCTCTCCTCCGGTTCAGTCTGCGACCTCTCAGCTTCGTTTAGGTGAACCCGGAAGTGAAGAACGAGTTCCGCTTTGCTCCCGAACGTTCCTCCACAACACGGACACGGAACTACAGGAGACTCGTCCGGGACTTCTGAACGCAGGTCGAGTTGGGAGCGCCTGGAGAACCTTTTAGTGCATCCGTATGGTTTCTCTCCCGTGTGAATCCGTTTGTGGCGCGTTAACCCTGAGATGTGTTGAAAAGAGAGCGAGCAGAAGGAGCACTGATGGGGTTCCTTCTTCTCCTGGAGGAGCTGGGAGGCTCCCGGTTCGGAGCAGTGATTCATCGTTACCTCATTCTTTGGATTCCTGGTCTGAATCTCTAGAATTTCATCACGGAAACCAGAATGAACAGGTTCTACAGAAATCAGATCATCCTGGAGTCCGCTGATCTGAGGTGGCTTAGCTTTCTTTCTATTACTCCAGTGAGTTTTAGATCTTCGTTTTCTCTTCCTTGTCGTTTTCGTTGAAGAAGCTGATGGAACTGATTCAATAATGCTGCCTTCACCTTGGAATAAGGATGATTCTGAAGTCTCAGTTCTTTTCTTGATGACATTTGAATTGATTAATTGAGAAGCTGCTGCCGTTTTTGTTCTTCTACACCTGATGTTTGGTGTTTCCTCCTCAGGAGCTCCAGTGTCGTGTTGAATGTCGTCAGAGCTCTGAGCTTCAGCTGCTCCTGCAGGACGGAAACGTTCTGTTAGCAGAACGTTGACGGTCTCATCAGACACGGAGCGTTCACCCAGAGGAGAAACTCCATCTGGATTCATCTTCTCGTTGTGGAGCTCTCTGGTCGGATCAAAGCTCTGGTCCTCTTCAGTCTGAGAACAGAAACATCTAAAGTTTAAAATTATCACCAAAAACTTCCGTTTTTAAATCATTTTAAACACCTGAGGGCAAATTACACAGTTAGTTCAACAATCCAGATGTTTTTCTTTTAGTCTGCCAGACTCAGATCCTGATGGACAGAAAAGTGAAACTGAACAGGATCCCTGAGTGAAACTAGACCAGCAGCATCCTGGGTCTCTAGAGTCAGACTGACTCAGTGTTATGGTGGTCTGAGTGAAACTAGACCAGTAGCATCCTGGGTCTCTAGAGTCAGACTGACTCAGTGTTATGGTGGTCTGAGTGAAACTAGACCAACAGCATCCTGGGTCTCTAGAGTCAGACTGACTCAGTGTTATGGTGGTCTGAGTGAAACTAGACCAGTAGCATCCTGGGTCTCTAGAGTCAGACTGACTCAGTATTATGGTGGTCTGAGTGAAACTAGACCAGTATCATCCTGGGTCTCTAGAGTCAGACTGACTCAGTATTATGGTGGTCTGAGTGAAACTAGACCAGTATCATCCTGGGTCTCTAGAGTCAGACTGACTCAGTGTTATGGTGGTCTGAGTGAAACTAGACCAGTAGCATCCTGGGTCTCTAGAGTCAGACTGACTCAGTGTTATGGTGGTCTGAGTGAAACTAGACCAGTATCATCCTGGGTCTCTAGAGTCAGACTGACTCAGTGGTCTGGTGGTCTGGTGTTCTATAGGACTTGGTGCTTATTGCCTCTTGTTTCCTGTCTTTAAACCACGTTCGTAGTGTCTTTTAACCTGCTGCTGACAGTTCTTTTAACTGAGTTTTAGACGAATCATTGAAGATATTTTTATACTTGGCCTGTTGTTGTTTTTATTGTTGTGTTTTATTATTGTATTTACTGTATTTGACTGTGTTCAGAGCTTTGTGCTGCCTTGACTGATGGTGGGAAGGCGTTATATCAATCAGGTCGCTATAATACCCACCATAGATACAGATCTGCAGGACGTGAGGACGTTGTCCTACGTGAGTCAGAAATGTCCTGCCTGAGACACTTCCACGTCTGCCAGTTTGGCAGGCGTGGCTCAAAAGTTTTCACGAACACTGAATGTGACTATAAAGCAGTTGACCTCTGACCTCTTCATCTGAGACTTTCATATCAGAATCCCAGATGATCTGGATGTCGCTCCTCGTTGCTCCTGGTCTCTCAGCTGACTTTATCCTGCTGATGTTGAATTTCTCCTCCACGATGCTGACAGGCTACAGGTTTCCTCCCACGGGAAAATAAAGAGTTGAATCATCTGAGGAGGCGCTGAGAGAATCAAAACATCATCAATTATTATCATATATTATCTGTATAATACATACTTTAGCAGGTGAGTGAACCGAGTCACGTGATGCTTTAGATATTTTATAGATTTTAAATATTTGATAAAACTTTCTGTTTTTAACTGTTTTCTACTTTTAAAGCTGAAGAATGACTGGATCAGAATCCGGGTCGGGAACAGAGCTGCAGTTCTGGAGAGGTTCTTATCCACTTTCTCTGCTTCATCAACACAACCTGCTAGTTGCCATGGTAACCCTTTAACCGGAAGTGGTTGAATTATTAGAGCTGAATAAATCTTGATTTTCACTGTTTAGTGACCATATCTGATCACTTGCTTTACATTTTGATTTGCAACCTGAACATCGAGCTTTCATAAAAAGTTTTCAAAATAAAAGAAGAAAAGGTTTTTTTTTTTAAACAAAGTTTTAAAAGAACAAACATTTAAAAAAAACATTCTGGGTCAAGTTTCAGGTTCAGGATGAAATCTAACTTTAAAGCTATGGTTACTCATCGTTAACCGGTTAAAGCTCCAGAGCAGATGAATCAAACAAACCCGATCAGCTGCAGCAGCCGAGCCGAGCCGAGCCGAACCGAACCGGGGACCCCCCCCCCCCCCCCCCCCCCCCCCCCCCCCCCCCCCCACCCACCTGCTCGGTCTCGCCTCTAACGGATCTGTTTCGGTCCGAAACGTGATTCGGTAGCAGGCTCGTCTTTGCGCCTCGCTGCGTCACTTCCGGTCGGTTTCCGGCTGGATGAAGAGGAGGAGCTACGGGCGGGTTGCCAGGTCCGGTCCGTAGTGTCCAAATCCGCGTTTTATCAGCGCATTTAGTCTGTTTTTCTATAAATGAAGATGGAAGTATTAAAGTAGCAGTGCTCTGGGCTCGTTTAGTACGCCTGGCCAGCTGTTCCAGGTCAGCCTGACGTCACAGCTGATTCATCCACTAAAACTTCAGACTTTGAAGCTCTTGAAGGAGAAAAACTCCTGATGATGTCAGAGTTTCACCTCAGGTTGAAGTGAGCAGAGCCTCCAAAAGTTCCCACATCCACTACTCAAGTAGAAGTATACATACTAGGCTTTAAAACGACTTTTGTAGAAGTATCAACTGATGCATTTTACTCAAGTAAAAATATAAAAGTACCAGTTCCAAAACTACTTAAAGTATAAAAGTAGAAGTATACTGTAAGAGAAAAAAGTCATGAATGAGATGTTTAGGACCCACCACAGGGCTCTTTAGCCTTGTTACAGTTTTTCTCAGTTGTTTACACACATTTTCTGATTGACCACGACGTGTAACCAATCCCCAGCTCCCTGAACCAGTTCTGATCAACTACAAGCTCAATTCCTGCTTTACACTCAGATTTCACTTCTAAAACACTTTTTTCAAAACACAACACACAATTCTCTGCTTTTGGCAGAATTTTCATGCAGAAAATCTCTTGTTTTCACCAGGAACACACTGACATTCAGATATGCACACTGCCTCATCACCAGGACAAACACCGTCACAGTTTTACACTCAGCAATCAGAGCGTTAGCATAAAGGTCAACAGGTGAGCTCTTCTGATGTGGAGCAATGGATGAAAACATTGGAAACAGAGGAAGAGGAGGAGGAAGAGGATGAGGAGGAGGATGAGGAAGGCCAAGGACCGTAATCTCTGATGAGATCAGAGAGACTTTAGTTGACAGTGAGGTCAGCCATGTTCTAACAGTGAGGGAGTCTGGGTAAATCTGAGCAGGAACTCTGTATCATCATCATCAGGACGGTCTGAAACGAGGAGAGGTGAGACATCTTCTCACTAGAAACCTGTAGTACTGCACATCATACAGTACTCAGTGAGTACAGTAGTACTGTAGTAGTGGACTGTTTTGTAGGACAGTAAAATACTGTAAAGTACATTTCAGTATTTAGGACATGTACACCTACTTTGTATTGACAGTATTTTACTATTAGTGTGTCAGAACTGACAGATGACTACAGTAACACGAGGTGTGGGGGGGGGGGACGTGTTCTGTCTCCTGAACATGATGACATCATCAACATGCTAGAAAACAACGCCACAGAAAACCACAACAGGAGAGAGGAGGCAGCATATAACTGTATACAGTCATCCTTCTGTTGTTCTGTAGTGAATGTGCAGCTTTTGAGTGTATAAGGAAAGCCATTTTGTAATATATTCTGTATTCAGTTGAAGGGGGGGGGTCATATAAGGTTTTTCTTCTTCCTCCACCTTTTTCACTCAGATGATTTGTATTGTGATTTGACATTTGTATACTGAATGTTGTTGAGTGAAATAAACGTATTGAATTGTGTTGGTTGGGAATGGGATAGACATTGTGTTCAGTGTTTTAGTGGGAAAAATAAAAGTACTGTAAGTGTTAGAGTGTATTTGTGTGTTTGAGTGTAAAAACATTCTCTAATATTTGACACAATCACATTCTATGTATAGACTGACTGTAGGAAGTGTAACACTGAACCAAACAAGGCTGAAGTCATTCTGATGAACGGTGAAGAAGTGTTTTCTATTCATCGCACTATGATGTCACAGTGTTTTACACTGAGACCATCAGTGGTTTACACTGAGACATCAGTGTTTTACACTGCGACCATCAGTGTTTTACACCGAAACATCAGTGTTTTACACTGAGACCATCAGTGTGACCATCAGTGTTTTACACTGTGACCATCAGTGTTTTACACCGAGACCATCAGTGTTTTACACCGAGACATCAGTGTTTTACACTGAGACCATCAGTGTTTTACACTGCGACCATCAGTGTTTTACACCGAGACCATCAGTGTTTTACACTGAGACCATCAGTGTGACCATCAGTGTTTTACACTGAGACCATCAGTGTGACCATCAGTGTTTTACACTGAGACATCAGTGTTTTACACTGAGACCATGAGTGTTTTACACTGAGACATCAGTGTTTTACACTGAGACCATCACTGTTTTACACTGAGGCCTCAGTGTTTTACACTGAGACCATGAGTGTTTTACACTGAGACATCAGTGTTTTACACTGAGACCATCACTGTTTTACACTGAGGCCTCAGTGTTTTACACTGAGACCATCAGTGTTTTACACTGAGACATCAGTGTTTTACACTGAGACCATCACTGTTTTACACTGAGACCATCAGTGTTTTACACTGAGACATCAGTGTTTTACACTGAGACCATCACTGTTTTACACTGAGGCCTCAGTGTTTTACACTGAGACATCACTGTTTTACACTGAGACCATCAGTGTTTTACACTGAGACATCAGTGTTTTACACTGAGACCATCAGTGTTCAGCTGGTTCTTATGAATGTCTACTCATTTGACCATTTGTGTGACTTTTGACAACAAAAACACATTTTGAGCAGAAATCACCTTGTTGTGTTTTGAATGTGAAGTTTAGTTTTCAGGACCACTGAGGGGTTTTGCCAGTTGTATGTGTTATTTTGGATTTGTGTGTAGTTTTGAGAACATGAGGCATGATTTCAGAAAATGTGTGTAAGCAACTGAGAAAAACTGTAATCAAATTATTTTATTCAGTTTGATTTGTTTTAATTCACAGGAAAATGTTTTTATTTATATTAAATGTACCACCTCTGCAGTTTTTAAATGTCAACAATCTTGGTTTGAAGTTACTATCTTGCAATAAAATGTCAGCAGTTCAATAAATAGTTTAATTAAAATACCACATTGCAGTCAAATGCTTTAAATTTGGATTCATATGTTTTTTTTTCTTTGTTTTTAACAGTAGAAACTGGTGATTATAGTCATTTCACCAAACACAGGGCAACAGTTGTCTAGTGGGAAGTTGGAACACAAGCCAGGCTCCAGCTGCGGGGACCAGACGCTCGACTCCTCGCCGCTCACCGGGACAGCCGATCTGCCTCCTCCTCACATCCTGCTGCTTCTCCTGTTTTCCTTCAGCACACCTTTCATTTCCTTCGTTGTCTGTCCTTCTCTTTTCTGTCCTGTTCACTCTCTCTGTCGCTCTGCCAACCTGAGTGGCATCTAAATAAGTTTCCTCCTGGACACGCCCACTTACAACAGGTGATAGTGATTATCATCATGTTAAAATCAGTCCACAGCGATCCAAAGAATTAAAAACAAACAACATTAAAACAGTATAAAACATGCAATAATAATTATAAAAACAGGAAAAAAACATGCAAATAAATAAAACTTAAAATCAAAACCACATTTTCACTGTGTGACAACAAGAACACCACAGAGCACCGATCTGAGTGTCAGGTCAGTGTTTAGGATTGTATCTCCATGTTAGTCAGTAGGTTGAGTTGATGTTCAGTTAATAACTGTTCAGTTGATGTTTTGTACATTTAATTAATGTACAGTATAATGCACATTTTTTCTTTCTTCATATTAGAAGAATTTTATGTTAAAATATTGTTGGTCAATTTGATTGGCTCGGCCTTTTGCCTTAAGAAATAAAAAGTCAGGGGATCAAAAAAAAAATCTGTGTTTTTAGGTTTTAAAAGTACCGATTTAAATACCGTTTAGGAACCGGTACCGTTTTAAAAGTATCGAAATGTCACCGGTACCGAATGAAACCCTTTCAATACCCAACCCTAGTATAGACTTGAGATTTGATTCCCAACCATTATCGTTATATTTTGATAAATATTCACAGCCACGTCTCTGACGTTTATAAAAATGCAAACCGTTTGAAAATCGGTAAAAAACTGAGGTGTTTATTAGTACATGCTTCATTGACACCAATATAAGAAATGGGGCAGCTGTACGAACCAAGATGGCCGCCGGCGTAGTGACGTCAGGGTCCACTGACGAGCAGCGCGGGTGAGACGTCTAGTGATATGATATCTATGGCGAGCACCACTTGACTGTTTGTGCGCCCAAACTCCCAGAAGGTGGATCTGTGTGATGACGAGGTTCCACCAGGGGGCGGTGTTTTCTGTCATCAATACTTAACCAGGTGGGATTTGTCAGCAAAACGTTTTTACTATGTTTACACACATTTTATTTACTTAATCCTTATTTTGACGTCTTTCTACAATTTGATAATTTAACAAATTGTTTATTCTTAATGAGAATAAGGACAAAATATTATAACAGAACAAACTATGCACAAGAAAGTTGTAGTTTTTTATTTGACATTATTCTGTTATTAACATAATTTAAACCCAAATTTATGTTTCATTAACATTTAAGAATTTCTGTATTATCTCAACACTAAAAAACAATTTTTGTTCAGCCTCTACATTAATGGTTTAACCATAAAGCCACAATGTAAGAGAGATATTATCACATGGACAAACAGTCCATTAATTAAACAATGTTTACCTGATTAATCCTGTTAGATATTATTAAACCTTCGATGCACTCAAGTTGTTTTTGCGTTATATTTTTTAGCACAGTCGATCACTTTTTCCTGTTTATTGTTCATTTTTGCGAGGTTGTGCATTTTTGAGTGTTCTCAATTTTTTCATCTCATTTAAAGTTTTTAGCATCTTGTAAATAATGTGATCTAAATACTGTGAACTTCCCTAAATGTGCCCATAGAAACCCATTTTTAATAAACAATAAACATCACATGATTTATTCAGAAAGGGGCTATTTTCAAGTGTTTAGAAAAAATAATTCATTGAACATTTATTGCTTGTTTTATGAGCACATTAATATGTCAAATTGCTCTTAATGTAAGTATTCTATGAAATATGATACTGGCAAAAAATGATGTTATATTTAAATGTAGCTGCTAATCTTTCACCTATACCAGGCAGCAATAATTAAACCATAAACAATTCTGTTTTCAGGAAATAGATTGAAGTCGCAGGTTTTTAAATCACATTTTACAAACGGCCTCATTGAAAAAGCTGGTATTTCCCCCATTTTCCATGTTAACTCGATTAAAAACAGTCTATCTAATGGTGAAAAGTGTCTGCTGATAGGTAAACAATAAATGTTCAAAAACGAGTTTTTTACTGTTGGGATTATTATATGATTATCACAAAACTATAAAAAATATACTTTATTACCAAAAATACTTGTGAGTTTACATGTATTATTATACTAACAGAATAATGTAAAATATATATATTTTTAAAAACTACCGGTATTTTTTGTGTTTGATTTTCTTTAACTTTAATCCTGTTGAAAAATAAGATTCTGTAGAAGAAACTTTTCAAGTGTAGAAAGACAAATATTCAAAGCAGTGAATGAATCAAAGCTGAGACTCCCCACAGCGAGACGCTTTGGACCGTTCATCATCACCTGACTGGACTTCATTATGAAGTCCTGTTGAGTTGGACGACAGGCTCCGGCCCTTTAACTGTTGGGTCATCTCATCCACTAGAACAGCAGCAGCTGTGTGACCTCCTAATCAGCAGCTTCTGATACAACCTGAGAGACAGAGGAGTCAGTAAGATGCCAATGGTAAAGGAATATTTTGTTTCTTAACCAAATGATATTAGACTTGAGTTCTAAATGACAGATTTTGATGTTTGTTTAAACAACTAGTCAGTTCAGAGCATTTAAATGAACTGTATATTATGAAATACTTGTAAATGATGAATGTATGTGTTGTTGGGTCTAATCATCCTAAACATCATCATTACACTACCAATAAGAAGGACTAGAGTTGTCCCGGCGTTCTTCCTGTTGAGCCCTTTTTCAACTTGGGGCAGACGAGTATTTCTTTAAATCCATGTCAATGAAAAGCTGCTGAACATCAAAACAAGAATAAACATCATCCTGAGACTCGTTCTCTTAATTACAGTTGGAATAGATTTAATAAATATGAATGTGTTGATGGTGAGGAGGAGTGTGGGTTTTATTTTGGTAAAAGCTTTGCATCATTTCCTGTCTGAAGGTTGATTTTCTGTGTTTTACTTCACAGGTTGACCAGCAGGTGGCAGCAACGCGCTGACAGGAGGCTCAGAGGTCAGAGGTGAGAACAACAACAGGCTCTGTTTTGACGATGACGTAAAACTTTATTCATCTGTTCCATTTATTGTTAAGAGATCTTTTTAAACTTTAATTCATTTTTTTATTTCAGGTTACAACAGATTTTGTTTTTGAGTTGAGCAAAAATGTTTCTGACATTCTGTTGAATGAAAAGCCGATCCTAACTGGAACAGAAAAGATGAAAACTTTAGATGATTCTCCTCGTTTGAACCTTCTGACCTGACTGAATGGGTCTCAGAGGATTTGGATGAATAAATTCATGTTTTTGAGCTGAACTTGTTGAATCAGAACCAACAGTGATTGATTTCAGACACAAAGATGAACAGAATGTGAAGCTGCTGTATTTATTCAACCGGACCGTTGATCCCTCCGAGTCTCGGCTCAGATCAGACGAATATTTAATGTTTTCAGTCGATCATCAGAACTCCCTGCTGAGTCATTAAAGACAAAATGTCCAAAAACCTGCTCTAAAAACTTTACCCTTTAAACCCTTTAAATGTCAGTTTGATGACTTCATGTCCTTCTTGTTGTTTATAAAGAAAAAACTGAACCGGAGTTATTTTCTAGAAACTGATTTTGGGAAACTGTTTAAAGTTTTTAGATGTAAAGAAATTCCCAAAATATTAACTTTGAAATGGATGTAGATTTATTTATTTTATTCGTGAAGCTCTAATAATTCTAATTACTGATCAACTTTTAAGATTTTTATTTTTTGACACGAGTCGTTCTGCAGGATGAAGATGATGCTTCATCTTCATCTTTTTTATTTTCATTAAAAATAATTGAAGTGAACTAATTATGTTCAAGGCTAGAAATAAGTCACTGCCAACAGTTACAGAAGTTTTTTGTTTTGATCACAAATAATGAAAAAAGTAGAAAGAAATCTGAGTTTAAAGTGATAATATGCAACTTTTTCATATTTTTAAATCTTCTCCTTGAGCCAGTCTGTGCTAATCTGACTCTTTACAGAGTTAATGAAAAGTCACTTAGCCCCATCTGGTGGTTAGATCCAGAATACCACGATTGTAAGATCTCCGTCGTCGTCACGGTACCCAGGAAGTCACGTGTCTCAGAGGGTTAGGCTAACCCAAAGTGGCTAGCTGTTATGCTAGCGCTGGAGTGTTTTTAGCTCATGATTCCTGATTTTTCCCATCTCTCCCTGCTTGAACACAGCTGATTTCTTTGAAGGAGTAAATAACCGCTCCTGTAGAAAGCTCTGAAGGCTGAGGAGACATTTCAACAGGTAGATTTAGGCGTTTAGAAGCTGAAACAATATGCTAACTTGTTTAATGCAGTGATTTAAAACGGACACCAGAGGGCGCCCAAAACAAGCAAAACTGCATTTTATCACTTTAAAAGAATATTTGTTCGTACTACATTAAAGCAAATGTGCATTTCAGTATATGGTGTAAAATTATGGAATAACCTGGATCATGATTTAAAAAAATGTATAAAGAAAAAATGCTAAAATCCTATGATCTCATGAGTTAATGATGGAGGACTGATATGTTTTAGTTCTGATGTTTGTGAAGAAAAAGCTGTTTACTTTTTGTGTATACGGCCATTTTGTAATTTTGTCTTTAGTTGAAGGAGGTTAAAGGTCATAGAAGATTTTTTTCTTCTTCCTCCCCCTTTTCTCTCAAATGATTTGTATTCTGGTTGGTATTTTGTATTTTGATTTGACGTTTGTTTATTGAATTGAAGTGTTTAAGATTTAGGACCTGCTGGTTTTCAGGACCTGCTGGTTTTCAGGACCTGCTGGTTTTCAGGACCTGCTGGTTTTTAGGACCTGCTGGTTTTCAGGACCTGTTGGTTTTTAGGACCTGCTGGTTTTCAGGACCTGCTGGTTTTCAGGACCTGCTGGTTTTTAGGACCTGCTGGTTTTCAGGACCTGCTGGTTTTTAGGACCTGCTGGTTTTTAGGACCTGCTGGTTTTTAGGACCTGCTGGTTTTTAGGACCTGCTGGTTTTTAGGACCTGCTGGTTTTCAGGACCTGCTGGTTTTCAGGACCTGCTGGTTTTTAGGACCTGCTGGTTTTCAGGATCCTCGTTGATGCGTTTTGCTGAAGCTTTAGTTCCTTCTGTAAACCAGTCTGGACTGGGACCAAACCGATGCTGAGCTGTTCTGGGACCAGCGAAGCCACAAGCCCTCAGATCTGGATCTCGGTTTCTGCAGCGTCTGGAGAAACGAAGCTCATTTCAGATTCTGTAAATACCTCACAGGAAACTGGCGAGTCGAGGAGGTGACTCTGCAGAACTCCTGGTTCTGGCCCAGATCCCGGGTCTTTCTTGGTCTGACTTACTGTCTGGTGAGCTCTTGGTACCGGTCCACCTCACAGCCCAACACCTGATCCAGCAGAAGGCACAGGTCTGCCAGGCTGCTAGCGTCATGCTACGGTCAGCGAGGCCTCTGGAGGTTGGTCTCTTCTCCGTTAGTTCCTGACATCAGGACGGAGGTCCAGCAGCATCCTGATCTGATGTGTTTTCAACCTGTTCCTGTATTTTAGGGAATTTAAACTCTTCTGGAGAAAAAGAAGACTCTGGACTGTGAACCTTTGTGTTTCTGTCAGTGAGACGACACCGTTTGTGTTCAGATCAGTTGTTTATATTAAGACGAGCTCCACAAACAACAATCTACAGCTCATCAGACACAACAGGAATGTTCTGAAGGATCCACAGAGTTCTACAGCATGGCTGCACCTACGGACCGACCGTCATATAAAACTATCTACAGAAATCAGCTGATATTTACACAACAGGATATTTACACTCCAACAAACAGAGCTGTCCTCCAGGTGAACATCACAACGTGGCCATCTGCAGCAGCTGCTCCTTGAACTGCTGCGCGTGGTGCGACAGGTCCGTGACCCGGTCCACCATCTCCTGAATGGCGGCCGTGTTCGGGTAGTTCAGAGCGGCCGTTTTCGTGGCTGCGACGACCGTCTTCAGCAGGTCACAAAGCACGTTGCTGGAGTTCATCGCCCTGTTGGCCACCTCGGGGGCGGCCGCCTGCCGGGACAGCGTGTCCCCGATGAAGACCAGCTTGTGGGCGCTGAGGATGACGAACTTGCTGTGAGCGACGAAGATCCGGGGCGGCTGGCCGGTGCTGACGCAGCCAAAGAAGGCGTCCACGGCGCTGAGGAGGGTGATGAAGTGCTGCTCGCACTGGGCCGAGTAGAAACCCAGCAGCTGGCGGTCCCGAGAGCACACGGAGGACGGGTCAGACGGGGGGGCGCTGATCCACTGGGGGACGTCGTTCTCTACGGGTTGGATCACTTCCTGCTCCAGCTTCTTAAACTGATTGATCTGTGGAGAAACCAGAGACCCCATTCAGAATCATAAAGTCCAGCAAAACCCTGACCTGAACCCCGACCCGAGTCCTGACCTGAACCCCGACCCGAGTCCTGACCTGAACCCCGACCCGAGTCCTGACCTGAACCCCGACCCGAGTCCTGACCCGAGCCCCGACCCGAGCCCCGACCCGAGCCCTGACCCGAACCCCGACCCGAGCCCTGACCCGAACCCCGACCCGAACCCTGACCCGAACCCCGACCCGAGCCCTGACCCGAACCCCGACCCGAACCCTAGACCTGAACCCTAGACCTGAGTCCTGAGCCCTGACCTGAACCCTAGACCTGAGCCCTGACCTGACCCGAGTCCTGAGCCCTGTCCCGACCCGAGTCCTGACCCGAACCCCGACCCGAGTCCTGACCCGAGCCCTGACCCGAACCCCGACCCGAGCCCTGACCCGAACCCCGACCCGAGCCCCGACCCGAACCCCGACCCGAACCCCGACCCGAGCCCCGACCCGAACCCCGACCCGAGTCCCGACCCGAGTCCCGACCCGAGTCCTGAGCCCTGACCTGAACCCCGACCCGAGTCCTGACCTGAAGCCCGACCCGAGTCCTGACCTGAACCCCGACCCGAGCCCTGACCCGAGTCCCGACCCGAACCCCGACCCGAGTCCCGACCCGAACCCCGACCCGAGTCCCGACCCGAGTCCCGACCCGAGTCCTGAGCCCTGACCTGAACCCCGACCCGAGCCCTGACCTGAACCCCGACCCGAGCCCTGACCCGAACCCCGACCCGAGTCCCGACCCGAACCCCGACCCGAGTCCTGACCCGAACCCCGACCCGAGTCCCGACCCGAGTCCCGACCCGAGTCCCGAGCCCTGACCTGAACCCCGACCCGAGTCCTGACCTGAAGCCCGACCCGAGTCCTGACCTGAAGCCCGACCCGAGTCCTGACCTGAGCCCCGACCCGAGCCCCGACCCGACCCCCGACCCGAACCCCGACCCGAACCCCGACCCGAACCCCGACCCGAACCCCGACCCGAACCCCGACCCGAACCCCGACCCGAGTCCCGACCCGAACCCCGACCCGAGTCCCGACCCGAGTCCCGACCCGAGTCCTGAGCCCTGACCTGAACCCCGACCCGAGTCCTGACCTGAACCCCGACCCGAGTCCTGACCTGAACCCCGACCCGAGTCCTGACCCGAACCCCGACCCGAGTCCTGACCCGAACCCCGACCCGAGCCCCGACCCGAACCCCGACCCGAACCCCGACCCGAACCCCGACCCGAGTCCCGACCCGAGTCCTGAGCCCTGACCTGAAGCCCGACCCGAGTCCTGACCTGAAGCCCGACCCGAGTCCTGACCTGAACCCCGACCCGAGCCCTGACCCGAGCCCCGACCCGAACCCCGACCCGAGCCCCGACCCGAACCCCGACCCGAGCCCCGACCCGAACCCCGACCCGAGCCCCGACCCGAGTCCCGACCCGAGTCCTGAGCCCTGACCTGAACCCCGACCCGAGTCCTGACCTGAACCCCGACCCGAGTCCGACCCGAACCCCGACCCGAGCCCTGACCCGAACCCCGACCCGAGCCCTGACCCGAGCCCCGACCCGAGCCCTGACCCGAACCCCGACCCGAGCCCCGACCCGAACCCCGACCCGAGCCCCGACCCGAGCCCCGACCCGAGCCCCGACCCGAGCCCCGACCCGAACCCCGACCCGAATCCCGACCCGAGTCCCGACCCGAGTCCTGAGTCCTGACCTGAACCCCGACCCGAGCCCCGACCCGAGCCCCGACCCGAGCCCTGACCCGAACCCCGACCCGAGTCCTGACCCGAACCCCGACCCGAGTCCTGACCCGAGCCCTGACCCGAGTCCTGAGCCCTGACCTGACCCGAGTCCTGAGCCCTGACCTGACCCGAGCCCTGACCCGAACCCCGACCCGAGCCCTGACCCGAGCCCCGACCCGAGCCCTGACCCGAACCCCGACCCGAGCCCTGACCCGAACCCCGACCCGAACCCTGACCCGAGTCCTGACCCCAGACCTGACCCGAGTCCTGAGCCCTGACCTGACCCGAGTCCTGAGCCCTGACCTGACCCGAGTCCTGAGCCCTGACCTGACCCGAGCCCCGACCCGAACCCCGACCCGAGTCCTGACCCGAACCCCGACCCGAGTCCTGACCCGAGCCCTGACCCGAACCCCGACCCGAGCCCTGACCCGAGTCCTGACCCGAGTCCCGACCCGAGTCCTGAGCCCTGACCTGAACCCCGACCCGAGTCCTGACCTGAACCCCGACCCGAGTCCTGACCTGAACCCCGACCCGAGTCCTGACCTGAACCCCGACCCGAGTCCTGACCCGAACCCCGACCCGAGCCCCGACCCGAGCCCCGACCCGAACCCCGACCCGAGCCCCGACCCGAGCCCCGACCCGAACCCCGACCCGAACCCCGACCCGAGTCCTGACCCCAGACCTGACCCCTGACCTGACCCGAGTCCTGAGCCCTGACCTGACCCGAGTCCTGAGCCCTGACCTGACCCGAGTCCTGACCCGAACCCCGACCCGAACCCCGACCCGAACCCCGACCCGAACCCCGACCCGAACCCCGACCCGAACCCCGACCCGAACCCCGACCCGAGCCCCGACCCGAACCCCGACCCGAGCCCCGACCCGAGCCCCGACCCGAGCCCCGACCCGAGCCCCGACCCGAACCCCGACCCGAGTCCTGACCCCAACCCCGACCCGAGTCCTGACCCCAGCCCTGACCCGAACCCCGACCCGAACCCGACCCGAGTCCTGAGCCCTGACCTGACCCGAGTCCTGAGCCCTGACCTGACCCGAGTCCTGAGCCGAACCCCGACCCGAACCCCGACCCGAGCCCGCCCTGACCTGAACCCCGACCCGAGTCCTGACCTGAACCCCGACCCGAGTCCTGACCTGAACCCCGACCCGAGTCCTGACCTGAACCCCGACCCGAGCCTGACCCGCCTGCCCTGACCTGACCCGAGTCCTGAGCCCTGACCTGACCCGAGTCCTGAGCCCTGACCTGACCCGAGTCCTGAGCCCTGACCTGACCCGAGTCCTGAGCCCTAACCCGACCCGAGCCGACCGACCCCGACCCGGAGTCGAGTCCTGACCTGAAGAAGCCCGACCCGAGTCCTGACCTGAACCCCGACCCGAGCCCTGACCCGAGCCCCGACCCGAGCCCCGACCCGAGCCCCGACCCGAGTCCTGACCCGAACCCCGACCCGAGCCCTGACCCGAACCCCGACCCGAACCCTAGACCTGAACCCTAGACCTGAGTCCTGAGCCCTGACCTGAACCCTAGACCTGAACCCTGAGCCCTGACCTGAACCCCGACCTGAACCCTAGACCTGAACCCTAGACCTGAGTCCTGAGCCCTGACCTGAGCCCTGACCTGAACCCTAGACCTGAGTCCTGACCTGAGCCCTAGACCTGAGCCCCGACCTGAGCCCTGACCTGACCTCTGACCTACTTCTGTAAACTCGTATTCTAACGTTGTTTTAAACCTGACAGACGATGGAAAATGACACAGAGTCAGGATCTGCTCAGAGATCATCTTCTAACATCGTTACCAGGTTTAGTCTAGTAACCAGATTTTTTTAAGGACGTAGGTCGCCATGGAGACGCTGAGTCATGTCCTTGTGCCGTTCAGCGGAGGCTTACAGCTGTTCTTTGTCATAAAGTAGTCCCCAGTCTAAAACAGTTCCTGTAATTCCTGCGTGTTACTTTTTATTTTCACTTCCAGTCGGTCTGTTTACTGAGGTCACTAGTCAGAACTAGTATCACTAGTATCACTACTGAGGGAGTTTTAAGGACTCTCAATGCTAGTTGTTACCATTCACTAACAGTGTTTTACGCTAAGCTAATGCTAAAGGAGTACTGCTGGATCAGGATAACAGCTGGGCTGATCTAACTGAGGAATATGGAAACATACAAAAAGTCACTTTTTGGTGGAATATCCCTTTAAGCTACACTGAATCTGAACTGAAACCAGAGTCAAACCTGATCTATGATCAGAACTGAACCACGAGAGGTCTGGTCCTACCTGCTCCTGGCCCAGCTGAACCTGGTTCTGTTTGATGATGTTTTCCTTCTCCAACAGTTCCTTCTGCTGACGCTCAAAGTCTTCTTTCCCCTGTGATGAAACAGAAACACGATGTTGAGATTCTCTGGGGTTCAGCTCAGCAGCAGTTTAACTAACTTACAGTGTTTGTATGTCATCAACAGTAGGAATAAACAGCTAGCTTAACATTAGCATCACCGGCTTATATAACCAAATATCTCCGGGATGATACTCTGACATGAGTTCCCCTGGAAGGGCAGAAACACCAGAACCACCTGAGATCTCTAGGAAATGACATTCATTTAGTTTGATTCTCATTAAACACCAGCTGAATAAAGTCTGGTGTCGTCTGCATAGATGAGCTTTTAGCTGAAGAGGAGTTCTTAGAAGTTATGAGTAAAACAAAGACTAAAACGGGGCCTAGAACTGAGCCTTGCGGGACTCCTTTTAGCGTACTGTGCGTATTCTTGTGCCAGCCCTTGTTCAGATTTAAAGCGGTATTAAAGTTTGAAACGGTTTTTGTGGTCTACCTGCAGATGGACGTAGTCGTAGTCCTCCATCCAGCTCTTCACACACTTCTCGCTGTTGTTCATGTTGTCTTTGTCCTGGCTCGGGGGGACGGGGAAGGCCTTGGTTCGACCCCCGTAGTTGTCATTTTCTGAGGAGGGGGAGGTGAGCGGGTGGATCAGGTTCTCCTCAGGTGTGCTCCCAGCAGAGAACGACCCGTCCGCCTGCGTTCGTCTAAACAGCAGCTCGGCGTTGCCGCCTATGGTGGACGTCAGCTGCTTGGCGTCGTCTGGAACAGTCCTGGACACCATGAGGAAACGGTCCAGGTTGTCGCTCTTGTTGTGGTGCTGTCTGGATGACACCAGGGCGTTCAGAGCCCAGCTGCAGGTCTCCAGAGCTTGGTAGGTCTGCAGGAGGATCTGCTGAGAGTCCTCCAGGCGCCCCAGCTGCCGTCGGAGCTTACTGTGCAGGCTGGAGTCCGACAGGGATGTGGCGTTCACTGCAGCTCCTCTGCAGAACGCAGTGAAGTCCAACACAGCGGCCCGGACACGGTCCAGCACCGTGCGGACATCGTTGGCGTGGCGCTCAATGAAAGGAAACGTCCTCCAGTGAGGGGAAGCTGCCATGGAATGCAGCGCCCCGACGGAGACCTCCACCGCTTGCTGCAGGCGGTACAACCTCTGCACAGCGACGTCCACATCCAGAACCAGGCGTCCCTCGGAGCTGGAGCCCGCCGAGGACGAGGAGGTGGACATGCTGCTGCCGGTGCTGGAAAACGACAAGCGGTTCACGCCATCTGTCACATCCGCCACGGCGCGAGCGTCCTGAGCCGGGACGTCGTAGATCCCTTTGCTTCCATCTCTGTCAGCTGCAGAGGTCTTACTCTGGGGGGGCTGCACGCCACGGGGGAAGTCGTAAACGTCCTGCTGAGAGTCCGACCCCGAATGAAGCGCCGGCGGGGGAACGTCGTAAATACCTTCGTTCCCATTGGTGTTTGGGTTGTGGCGGAGGACGGGGGGCTCGACGCTGGGGGGGAAGTCGTAATGAGACTGAGGGCCAGGGGCGAGTTTGGAGAGGGACGCCGGCGGAACGTCGTAGATCCCTTCCTGTTTGTGCCTGAGAGGCTGTGGGAAGTCGTAGTTCCCCTCCTGTAGGGCCGGGGTGGTCCTGCAGGGAGGCACCGCGTAGATCTGTGGGTAAAGACATCATTAGAGTTTAGGATACACACACACGCACGCACGCACGCACGCACACACGCACGCACACACGCACGCATGCACGCACACACGCACGCACACACGCACGCACGCACGCACACACGCACGCATGCACGCACACACGCGCGCGTGCGTGCACACACGTGCACGCACACACACGCATGCACATGCACACGCGCACGCACGCACACACACGCACGCGCGCACGCACACACACGCACGCGCGCACGCACACACACGCACGCGCGCACACATGCACACACACGCACGCACGCACGCACGCGCGCACGCACACACACGCACGCACGATCTGAAGCGTGTCTCCTGATCTGACTAGCTGTTAGGTCAGAGACCTTTGGAGTGATGTCACCAGCTCACCCTAAGTGGATGAGAGAGTTTTGAGTCAGTCCGTCTAAACGAGCTGCTCACGTTTGGCCTGACCTCAGCTGACCTCAGCTGACCTCAGCTGACTTTCGGCTGGTTTTTTTTAACCTGATCTTTTTGTGCGCAGCAGATTTCTGGTTAGTTGGAGGAAGTGAAAGGCCGACCGCTCGCTGCTGATTCTATATTCCACCCTGACGCTTTGACTCCTTCCTCTGACTGCAGCGACGCGTCGACCCTGCTGTAACCTGAGCGCTCTGCCTCACAGCATCATGGGGGCTCAGCAGGCTGAGTTAAACTGGGCTGTGAGTGATTCCATCTCTAGCAGCGAGACCAGACCAGCACACTGTCATTAGGAGTGAATAGCAGGTCTGAGCTACCAAACTGCTCTGAGGTTCTGGAAATAGAAGAGTTCTGATGGATGGAGTTTAAACACAAAGCCACAGTTTAACTGGCAGCCAACACTTTCATTTAGAGGAGCCACAGGAATGTTATAAATATGTCATTTATTCATTTATTACACACAATTAGGATGAAAACTGAAAACCAGAAGCGGTTTAGATCTTACCCCCTGGGAGGACGGAGGAACGTCGTAAACGTCTTGTGTTCTGGGGTCCAGCTGAGACGGAGGGACGTCGTAGACGCCCTGGTTTCTGGCTCCGCCCGTCGGACTGGAGAACATGTGACCAGGTGGGATATCGTACACCTGAAACGCAGAAAAGACGCCTTTAGGAAGGACTAAGAACGAACACCAAGCAGCAGTCTGACAGCCTCAGTGTGTCAGGAGGAGCCGATAAACTACAGAACATCAGAACACAAACGGTGAAGGCTCTGGTTCCTCCTGGTGACGGGTTCCAGACCCGCTCCTCGGTGGGTGAAGTGAGAAAACTGGGTCAACGCTCAGAACAGGAAGTGACACAGATCAAAGAGTTGACTTCCTCCTCCTGGTGTTGGTGTGAAAAACTAGAAGCTTTGTCCTGTTCCTGATTGAACCTACCCCCTGTGACCTGCTGGGGGGGACGTCGTACACGTCCTGCTGGCCGGGGCTGAAGGTGTAGGACTGTCCCACTCGGGCTGGGGTCACCACCTGTCCAATCACAGCACAGAACAGAAACAACCAATCAGACTCTCCGACTGCTCTGCTGCTCATTTCTCTTGACTTTCATTCCTGGTCCCAGAGTGACCTGCAGTGACTAGACTAGAGCTCAGGACCCGAGGAACCGAGTCACCATCAGGAACTGGGAGCTGCAGAGAGGACATTTAAACCATGGAGGACTGGTAACCACCCATTAGGGTCACCGTGGTAACCAACAGTGTCCCATTAGGGTCACCATGGTAACCACCCATTAGGGTCACCGTGGTAACCACCAGTGTCCCATTAGGGTCACCGTGGTAACCACCAGTGTCCCATTAGGGTCACCATGGTAACCACCCATTAGGGTCACCATGGTAACCACCCATTAGGGTCACCATGGTAACCACCAGTGCCCCATTAGGGTCACCATGGTAACCACCCATTAGGGTCACCATGGTAACCACCCATTAGGGTCACCGTGGTAACCACCCATTAGGGTCACCGTGGTAACCACCAGTGCCCCATTAGGGTCACCGTGGTAACCACCCATTAGGGTCACCGTGGTAACCACCCATTAGGGTCACCATGGTAACCACCCATTAGGGTCACCGTGGTAACCACCCATTAGGGTCACCGTGGTAACCACCCATTAGGGTCACCGTGGTAACCACCCATTAGGGTCACCATGGTAACCACCCATTAGGGTCACCGTGGTAACCACCCATTAGGGTCACCGTGGTAACCACCCATTAGGGTCACCATGGTAACCACCAGTGCCCCATTAGGGTTACCATGGTAACCACCCATTAGGGTCACCATGGTAACCACCAGTGAATCATTAGGTTCCAAATGGGGCGGAGCTTTCTCACTCATTTACTGATCATAACAGAACTATGATGTCATAACAGAACTATGATGTCATAACAGGAACATGATGTCATAACAGGAACATGTCATAACAGGAACATGATGTCATAACAGAACTACGATGATGAAACGCGTCGTTCGTTTAGTGGTTCAGCTGAAAACCTTTAAACTGGATTAAATGAGGTTATTTTTATTTGTAAACATAAATAAAGAGTCAAACGAAGGAGATGAATTTTAAAAATGTGCCCAGAGGTCAAACGCTGTTCAAAGTGTAGAACGGATGAGAAACGACACGTATCCATAGCAACCTTTAAAACCTTCTGACCCGCTCTCCACCTCCTGATCCACTTCCCCTCAGCGCCGCCTGCAGACTAACAGACCTCAGGAAGACAAGAGGAATGCTGGGAATGTTCTTCCCGAGCCCAGTTCACCTCCCCTGACCCCCCAAGAACAGCTAGCAGTACTCTGGAGCAGAGGCTCCTGGGTCCACCTCAGACCGGCTCTGGAGTCCCTGTAGTCCTGGTTCTATATAGAATGTGACCTCAGAACCAGACTGATGCTTCTGAGGAACGTCACGGTGGTTTCTGGGAAAACGTAACGGCAGGACTCCGTCTATGGAGAGGAATTCCATTCATGGGAGCTGGAGTCCGTCTGTTTCTCATCAGTCTGAGTTCAGAAGCTCATAGCTCACATTCCTGTCTGTGAACGCATCACGCAGCAAAGCATTGTGGGTCGGAGCTGAGGCAAACAGGTTCAAGTGTCAACGAGCCTCCGGATGAGGAAACGATGGAACCGCTCAACATCACAACCTCTGAGAGTCGGAGACCGTCAGGACGACCTCAGGACACCCTGGCAGGTGGAGGACCTTTGACCCCTAAGAACCCAAAACCTGGACCAGGTGGATCAACGTTTAGAGAAAGAAACGGACGTCACTAAACAAAGCTGGAGGAGAACAGTCCAGAAGCTTGAAATGTGTGGAGCCAACAGGTTCTCAAAGTCCAGATCCACTCCTCCTCTCTCCAGACGCTCTGTAGAGAACGTTCTCATCAATCGTTCCTCAGACAGGTCAGGTGTTCTCCCTGAGACCCAACAGGTGACGGACCACGCCCACTGTGACGTCGTCTGACCAGAGCAATACTAGACTCCGCCCACACTGAGTGATGTCACAGCTACTGTAGATTAATAACCGATAGAAGCCACGTCACGGTTTTGATGACTGACGTCTGGAGGTTTCTCTGATCTCAGAGGATCTGATGTTTTATCAGAAACAACGTTTTAGACCTAAAGACCTGATGAACAGAGTCAGAGTGTCTGTGAGGTAGACATTCAGCATCGTCACACACACACACACACACACACACACACACACACACACACACACACACACACACACACACACACACACACCACTTCCCTCCTGCTAGCGGCGCGCTGACAGGAAGCACAGCAGCGTTCTGCAGGTGATGAGTTCCATCCGTCTCTTTGTTCTTCATCGCCCCGTTAATCCGTCCATCTGGGCCGCTGACGGTTCAAACGCAGGTCATCCGAGGACACGCAGAGGACAAAACCAACCTAATGTTTTCTGCTGAATCGGCACCATTCGGCCCATAAAGCTCCAAACTCATTAATGCAGGTGATGAAGTCCCGAGTCCCACGAGGCTGCTGGCCGTCTCCACAACACGCCTAAACCCAAATCGCTTCACGAGGAACACGAGGGTTTCAGCTCCGATAAGACTCATCCTCTGTGACCAAAGCAGCGTGTTAATCCTCGTACTGATCATCTGGGTAAGTCGTGTTTAATGGACGCGTCCCGACAGGAAGCTTCAGGATCACGAGACAGAAAAACGTTCAGGTTTCAGAACTGAGTCTGGAGGTCGGAGCTGGACCCGGTTTCACCTTCAGAGGTGAACGTAGGACGGAACAATCTGATGGAGAAGGTTATGATTATCGTGCTTGTGCACCAGTTATGTGTACCCTGGTTCTAACCTTTAACGAGTCTCCATCCTAACACCTTTATTTTGGAGGATTATCTCCTGAGTGTTTTTATGATCTCGTCTGTTTAATGGAGGTTTATGTAAGTGAAGGGAAGCTGGTTAAATGAAACTCTTAATAAAAAAAACTCTTATTTCTTCAGATTTGAATAACCTTTGACCCTTAATGTGATTTTAACCCCAAAACCAATCAGAGATCAGACCTCTGCAGGATGTGAATATTGAATCGTCAGCGTTGGTCTGAACCAACAAGCCCAAACCCAGCTGGACCTGGCTTCTTAACCAAAACCCATTCCTGGTTTTCTTTGTTCCCCGTGATGTGAAACGAGTCCGTTACGGCTTGAGATCTAGAAATGTTTTCAGCCAAGCGTTTCCTGCATTCCCTCTTCACTTGATCGTTTTTCAGCCTTAAACTTTCCAGTGGAGAAAGTCTGCTGTGGTTGATGAAGACGATTTATGACCTTCACTTGGATATCAGAGGCCGGAGGTTCTTCACAAAGGAGCCTCTGAAGGACGGGGTCTGGGTCCAGGAGGACGGGGTCTGGACCCGGGAGGACGGGGTCTGGGTCCGGGAGGACGGGGTCTGGGTCCGGGAGGACGGGGTCTGGACCCAGGAGGACGGGGTCTGGGTCCAGGAGGACGGGGTCTGGACCCGGGAGGACGGGGTCTGGGTCCGGGAGGACGGGGTCTGGGTCCGGGAGGACGGGGTCTGGACCCAGGAGGACGGGTCTGGGTCCAGGAGGACGGGGTCTGGGTCCAGGAGGACGGGGTCTGGGTCCGGGAGGACGGGGTCTGGGTCCGGGAGGACGGGGTCTGGACCCAGGAGGACGGGGTCTGGACCCGGGAGGACGGGGTCTGGACCCGGGAGGACGGGGTCTGGGTCCGGGAGGACGGGGTCTGGGTCCGGGAGGACGGGGTCTGGACCCAGGAGGACGGGGTCTGGACCCGGGAGGACGGGGTCTGGGTCCGGGAGGACGGGGTCTGGGTCCGGGAGGACGGGGTCTGGGTCCGGGAGGACGGGGTCTGAACCCAGGAGGACGGGGTCTGAACCCAGGAGGACGGGTCTGGGTCCAGGAGGACGGGGTCTGGACCCGGGAGGATGGGGTCTGGACCCGGGAGGACGGGGTCTGGACCCAGGAGGACGGGGTCTGGACCCAGGAGGACGGGTCTGGACCCAGGAGGACGGGGTCTGGGCCCGGGAGGACGGGGTCTGGGTCCGGGAGGACGGGGTCTGGGTCCGGGAGGACGGGGTCTGGGTCCAGGAGGACAGAAGCTCCTTATCTGGAGTTCAGAGTCAGGTTTTAGTCCGGGACAAACGATCAGCTGTTTGGTAGACACAACCTGGTCACCTGGACTTTGTCTCAGCTGACGACGCGCCCCGTTACAGAAACGCTTGTTGGAGGTCATTGAACCTTTGGTCGCAGCAGAACCTCTTTATGGCAGCGATGGATCAGGACAGAGGACAGAGGACTGAGGAGGGAGTGGAGCGAGGGAAGGCAGGAAGAGAAGAATGAAACCGTCTGAAAGAAGCAGATAAATCTGACCTCTGAACGGCGTCTGTCAGAACAGGACCCGTCAGCAGATCGGACCGCTCCACGTGAACCCCCCACGCCACATCAAGAGAACCGAGCTGGTATGAAACCTCGAGGACATCAGAGACGGAAACCTTCCTCTAAGGACAACAAGACGGATCAGGAGGCTCACTGAGCGTCTCAGGAACCCAGACGGACAGGATCAACCATCTGAGACCCGTTTCATCATCACTACACGCCGTTCAGAGGAAATGGTCACCTGTTGGTGAACCTCTACAGCTTGAGACCGTTGGTGTAGTTGACGCTGTTCGGATGAGAAACTAAAAACCGATCTAAGCGTTTCCTCACCCGGAGTTCGGTTCCTCTGATCCGAATCAGGTTATCATTCAGTTCGTTTCTTGTTTCTTTTCTTTTCACAGAGAAAACTGCAAACGTTCAGTCGGCTGATTGGTCGGACTGTCAGGGGGCGGGGCTATCAGAAGGTTCTATGTTCTGATCCTGATCTAGTCCACAACACGGTCTAACCTCGTCTCTGAGCCGTTTATCAACTATCTGAATATAAATCTAGTCACCTGACCTGAAACCAGAGAGCTAACGGACTTGTTGATTGTCCGTGTTAGCCCTAGCTTCATTTGCTGCTAGCTAGAAACCACTCGTTAGTTACTCACACATATCCCAGAATGCAACATGAGTATTATTTTGTCAGTGACCTGCAGCAGCATCTCTCCTGATCCGACTCGCCACGAGTAGTCAGGTCAGAAACATGTCCTCTGATGGACGACGGGTCTGTCCTCTGATGGACGGGTATGTCCTCTGATGGACGACGGGTCTGTCCTCTGATGGACGACGGGTCTGTCCTCTGATGGATGACGGGTCTGTCCTCTGATGGACAGGTTTGTCTGTCCACTGATGGACGACGGGTCTGTCCTCTGATGGACGGGTCTGTCTGTCCTCTGATGGACGGGTCGGTCTGTCCTCTGATGGACGGGTCTGTCTGTCCTCTGATGGACGGGTCTGTCTGTCCTCTGATGGACAGGTCGGTCTGTCTGTCCTCTGATGGACGGGTCTGTCTGTCCTCTGATGGACAGGTTTGTCTGTCCTCTGATGGACGGGTCTGTCTGTCCTCTGATGGACGGGTCGGTCTGTCCTCTGATGGACGGGTCGGTCTGTCTGTCCTCTGATGGACAGATCGGTCTGTCCTCTGATGGACGGGTCTGTCTGTCCTCTGATGGACGGGTCGGTCTGTCTGTCCTCTGATGGACGGGTCGGTCTGTCTGTCCTCTGATGGACAGGTCGGTCTGTCCTCTGATGGACGGGTCGGTCTGTCTGTCCTCTGATGGACGGGTCGGTCTGTCTGTCCTCTGATGGACAGGTCGGTCTGTCCTCTGATGGACGGGTCGGTCTGTCCTCTGATGGACGGGTCGGTCTGTCCTCTGATGGACGGGTCGGTCTGTCTGTCCTCTGATGGACGGGTCGGTCTGTCTGTCCTCTGATGGACAGGTCGGTCTGTCCTCTGATGGACGGGTCGGTCTGTCTGTCCTCTGATGGACCGGTCGGTCTGTCCTCTGATGGACGGGTCTGTCTGTCCTCTGATGGACGGGTCGGTCTGTCCTCTGATGGACGGGTCGGTCTGTCTGTCCTCTGATGGAC
>SSNR01000083.1:229617-247072 GCA_006937965.1 Callopanchax toddi
TATACACATCTGTGCTGCCTCCGCCGTGTCCCACAGTCTTCAGGTTCAGGTTTCTCATAGAGGACATGAAGGTCCATCCGACCTCAGCACCTTCTCTTCTCTCCACTCCTCCATGAACCAGATTAGTGGTGGACGGGTTCTCCTTCCTGATCCGTGGATCTCTGCAGCTCCTCCAGAGTTCCCAGAGTTCCCTCCTCTGGTTAAAGCTCTTCTGGACGCCGTGTGTTGGTAGGTTAGCAGTTGTTCATACACTCTTTTTTTTTTTCCACCGCTGGGTTGAACAGAGCTCTGTGAGGTGATCAGAGCTTGGGATCTGCTTTAATGCAGTGGGTGCACATCGTCCAGTCCACATGAGAACAGAACCTTTATGAACCAGAGCTTCCACAGCCTTCACATCCTGCAGCGAATCAGTGGTCTCTGAATAAAGATGATTTAAATCAGGACTGAAGTCGATCAGCAGATTCTACTTATCAGAAATGTTTTATAAAAAAAGGTTTTATTTTTGTCCTCTAATGACTGAAGGGGGTTAAAACAAGTAAATGTAAATGTAATTAGTCGAGAGCGCCTTTGTTACAATAACAGTTCACCTCCAACGTGATGCAGAGTGACGGGTAGCAGAACTGAGCAGAGTGAGGATTTCACACAGCCTCTCTAAACGGTCTCAGCATGTAAAAGTCAGACAAAAGCTTCACAACAATCAGAAAGTGGGTCACGGTTCTGCTGAGACGCCCCTCGGTGCTGCAGAACCAGGTTCAGCCTCGGCACAGAAATCAATAGTCAGAGTTTTATCCTGCAGGGGATCAGACCTGCTTCCTGCCCTTCACACAGCCTTACCATTCCTCTCATCGACTCTTTCCCCTTTTCTTTTCCTGCTGTGCCTGATCCGTGTTGATCCATCAGGTTTTGGTGCACATTTACCTGAGCATGTTTAAACATCATCAAAAGCATAAAGTGAACAGATTACAGGAAGGAATGCTGCTACAACACATTTCCCTTCAGTGATCTGATGTTAGGGTGGCGTCTCGGGGCCAAACAGAAACAATAAGGGCGTGTCGACAGACAGAACCAGGTAGCTCACGCTGCTGAAGGAGGTTATTGTGAAAACGCAGCTGAAAGTGACTCCAGATTTATTGTTTTCATGCCCTGCAGACATGATGAATGTTGACGTGTGAAGTTTTGTTTATTTGGGGAAATCCCTCCAGCCTGGAGCCAAGGTGAGGTCACCGACAGCTTCAGGTTCCTCCTAAATCAGCTGAGATGATGAAACCGTTTGATGATTCACCGTGGAGTTACTTCATCCTTCATGAAGATAAAACCTGCTGCTGGGGGATTAGAGTCTGGTGTTTAGGAAACAGCCAAAGCTTGTTTCAGACACAAACAAAAAGGAAACCAGACACTATGAAGTCAGGATTTACCTGTTAAATCATTTGTTCCTATTAAATATTTAAATATATTGATTTTAGTACATCAGGGTAGGGCTGGGCGATAAATGTCATATCTCAATGTAGCTCATTTTATATCCCGATAACGATAAACATACGAAACACGGAACACCTCCGCGTGAATCTCCTCCTCCGCTGTGACCGACATGCATCATGTAAATCAGTAACCTGACTTTAGTCCTGTGTTTTCTGCTGGGCGTTTTATACCTGGGTTCCAGTGTAACTCACTAAACTCAGGTTTCTCCAGCGTGTAGACTGGACCACATCTTTGTAGATGTTCCTGGTAACAGCAGCAGTGATCTCCTTCCATCTGCGGGAGCTACATGACGTGCTGCAGGTAAAAGCAGCACGTCATGTCAAGTAACATTGAGACACTTTGGAAACTCTCCTCATGAACACTTTGAGACACTTTGGAAACTCTCCTCGTGAACATTTTGAGACACTTTGGAAACTCCCCTCGTGAAAACTTTGAGACACTTTTGAAACTCTCCCCGTGAACACTTTGAGACACTTTGGAAACTCTCCTCGTGAACATTTTGAGACACTTTGGAAACTTCCCTCATTAACACTTTGAGACACTTTGGAAACTTCCCTCATGAACACTTTGAGACACTTTGGAAACTCTCCGCGTGAACATTTTGAGACACTTTTGAAACTCTCCCCGTGAACATTTTGAGACACTTTTGAAACTCCCCTCGTGAAAACTTTGAGACACTTTTGAAACTCTCCCCGTGAACACTTTGAGACACTTTGGAAACTCTCCTCGTGAACATTTTGAGACACTTTGGAAACTCGCCTCGTGAACATTATGAGACACTATGGAAACTCCCCTCGTGAAAACTTTGAGACACTTTTGAAACTCGCCTTGTGAACATTTTGAGACACTTTGGAAACTCTCCTCATGAACATTTTGAGACACTTTGGAAACTCGCCTCGTGAACATTATGAGACACTATGGAAACTCCCCTCGTGAAAACTTTGAGACACTTTTGAAACTCGCCTTGTGAACATTTTGAGACACTTTGGAAACTCTCCTCATGAACACTTTGAGACACTTTGGAAACTCTCCCCGTGAACACTTTGAGACACTTTGGAAACTCTCCCCGTGAACACTTTGAGACACTTTGGAAACTCTCCTCGTGAACATTTTGAGACACTTTGGAAACTCTCCCCGTGAACACTTTGAGACACTTTGGAAACTCTCCTCATGAACACTTTGAGACACTTTGGAAACTCTCCCCGTGAACACTTTGAGACACTTTGGAAACTCTCCTCGTGAACACTTTGAGACACTTTGGAAACTCTCCTCGTGAACACTTTGAGACACTTTGGAAACTCTCCTCGTGAACATTTTGAGACACTTTGGAAACTCTCCCCGTGAACACTTTGAGACACTTTGGAAACTCTCCTCGTGAACATTTTGAGACACTTTGGAAACTCTCCCCGTGAACATTTTGAGACACTTTGGAAACTCCCCTCGTGAACATTTTGAGACACTTTGGAAACTCCCCTCGTGAACATTTTGAGACTCTATGGAAACTCCCCCCTAGTTTCTGCTGGCAGTTTGTCATTACCAGATGCAGCTCGGTGAGATTCTAGATTTATTTACCACTCCTCTGTTTAATAGTAAGCTATAGCGCCACCTGGACAGATGACACAGAATATTAACTCCAGACCAGGTGCTAGAACAGCAGCGTCCTCAGAAATATCCTCTCTGATCAGTTTGATCGTTTGTCAGAGTGAACATCAGCCTGGCTTGGCCTCCGTAGTTACATGAAACACGCTGAATGGTAGTTTTCTCCCTTTTATAACCAGAGGTTCAGCTTCTGGTTTTGATCTGGGTTACAACGAGCTGGCGTTGATGCTCGTAGATCAGCACATTTTTTAGTAAATCACCTGCAGAAACTTGCAGCTACACGCTGATTTTTCTGGTTTGTAAGTCTGCTTCTTTGTGTCTGCATCTCTACCGGAAAATAAAACATCTGTATTGTGCTGAACCATGAGATTCCCACATTCTGTCAGGAGCAGCGCTCTGGTGCGACGCCAGCGGGGCTCATTAGAGGCTGTAAATCCAGCGTACATGCTCCGTCAGCGCTGCTGCAGCGGGAAACCAGACCTGGTTAAATCATGACCCGAAGCGCTCATCTCCACAGCGTCTGAACGTTTAAAAAGTGAAACTATGAGTGAGTTCATTTCCCTCCGTTGTTTGTGAGAATCGGGTTTAGTCTGAGTCGTCTGTTTAGTCAGCTGATGGAGGTTAAAGTGTGTCTGATGGTAAAAACACCTGTTAGCTCAGCTGAACTCATCAGTTTCAGTCCCTCTGGGAACGGATCAGTGGGTTTTAGATTTACGGTCACTTTATTCTCATTGCTGAAGAATTTCAATAATAACAAAGTTTTTAGTGTTTTTGTAAGCAGTCTTAGTATTTATTAAACGAGTACGAGTGAACAGGTTCCCCTCGGACCAGACAGAACTCCATTCTGACTCTGAACGTAGACAACCCTCTGATTGTGAGGTGTGTGGGAACCAGGAGGTTATGGTACAGGTCACAGACTGAGCTGGTAATCCTGCAGATCCTCATGGAGCCCCTGGCAGTGGAGGAGCCTGAACCTGGTGTCAGGTGAAGCCGATCCGTCTGTGTGCTCCGATCCCTTCAGCCGGGGTCGAGGACCGAGCAGGATCTGGTTCTGACGTTTCATGTAGGACAGAGCATTCAGAGGCCTCTGTGGGAAAACCAGGAGCAGAAAGCAGCAGCGACACCCCCAGTGGAGAGAAAGCTGAGATTTAACCCCTTAGATCAGGTATCCCCCCCCCCTCCCCCAGCTTGTTAAAAGAAGTCCTCAGGGACTGTGGAGGAAACAGAGAACATATGCTACTGTTCACCTCCAGGAGACGTGGACTCGTGTTCAGGGAGCAGAGAGGGAGGCTCTCAGTCCTCTAGTGACTTTACCCACAAAGCACTGTGATCATGGACGGGTGTCTGCACCGGCATCGTCCCTGGGCCCCAGCATTCAGAGGGCCTCAGCATTCAGAGGGCCCCAGCATTCAGAGGGCCCCAGCATTCAGAGGGCCCCAGCATTCAGAGGGCCCCAGCATTCAGAGGGCCCCAGCATTCAGAGGGCCTCAGCATTCAGAGGGCCCCAGCATTCAGAGGGCCCCAGCATTCAGAGGGCCTCAGCATTCAGAGGGCCTCAGCATTCAGAGGGCCTCAGCATTCAGAGGGCCTCAGCATTCAGAGGGCCCCAGCATTCAGAGGGCCCCAGCATTCAGAGGGCCTCAGCATTCAGAGGGCCTCAGCATTCAGAGGGCCCCAGCATTCAGAGGGCCCCAGCATTCAGAGGGCCCCAGCATTCAGAGGGCCTCAGCATTCAGAGGGCCCCAGCATTCAGAGGGCCCCAGCATTCAGAGGGCCCCAGCATTCAGAGGGCCNCATACTACACTATACTATACCATACTACACTATACTATACCATACTACACTATACTATACCATACTACACTATACTATACCATACTATACTATATCATACTACACTATACTATACCACACTATACTATACCATACTACACTATACTATACTATACTATACTACACTATACTATACCATACTATACTATACTATACTATACCATACTACACTATACTCTACTATACTGTATACAATACTATACTATACCATACTACACTATACTATACCATACTACACTATACTATACTGTATACACTATACTATACCATACTACACTATACTATACCCTACTATACTATATCATACTACACTATACTATACTACACTATACTATACCATACTACACTATACTATACTATACCATACTACACTATACTATACTATACCATACTACGCTATACTATACCATACTACACTATACTATATCATACTACACTATACTATACCACACTATACTATACCATACTACACTATACTATACCATACTACACTATACTATACCATACTACACTATACTATACCATACTACACTATACTATACCATACTATACTATATCATACTACACTATACTATACCACACTATACTATACCATACTACACTATACTATACTATACCATACTACACTATACTATACCATACTACACTATACTATACCATACTACACTATACTATACCATACTACACTATACTATACTATACTATACTATACCATACTACACTATACTATACCATACTACACTATACTACACTGTATACAACACTATACTATACCATACTACACTATACTATACTATACCATACTACACTATACTATACCATACTACACTATACTATACTATACTATACTATACTATACCATACTACACTATACTATACCATACTACACTATACTATACTATACCATACTACACTATACTACACTGTATACAACACTATACTATACCATACTACACTATACTATACCATACTACACTATACTATACTATACTATACTATACCATACTACACTATACTATACCATACTACACTATACTATACTATACCATACTACACTATACTATACCATACTACACTATACTATACTACACTATACTATACCATACTACACTATACTATACCACACTATACTATACCATACTACACTATACTATACTATACCATACTACACTATACTATACCATACTACACTATACTATACTATACCATACTACACTATACTACACTGTATACAACACTATACTATACCATACTACACTATACTATACCATACTACACTATACTATACCATACTACACTATACTATACTACACTGTATACAACACTATACTATACCATACTACACTATACTATACCATACTACACTATACTACACTGTATACAACACTATACTATACCATACTACACTATACTATGCCATACTACACTATACTATGCCGTACTACACTATACTATACCATACAACGCTATACTATACCATACAACGCTATACTATACCATACAACGCTATACTATACCATACAACGCTATACTATACCATACTACGCTATACTATACCACACTATACTATATCATACTACACTATACTATACCACACTATACTATACCATACTACACTATACTATACTATACCATACTACACTATACTATACTATACCATACTACACTATACTATACCATACTACACTATACTATACTATACCATACTACACTATACTATACTATACCATACTACACTATACTATACCATACTACACTATACTATACCATACTACACTATACTATACCATACTACACTATACTATACCATACTACACTATACTATACCATACTACACTATACTATACCATACTACACTATACTATACCATACAACACTATACTATACCATACTACACTATACTATACCATACTACACTATACTATACTACACTGTATACAACACTATACTATACCATACTACACTATACTACACTGTATACAACACTATACTATACTATAGTACACTATACTATGCCATACTACACTATACTATGCCGTACTACACTATACTATACCGTACTACACTATACTATACCGTACTACACTATACTATACCGTACTACGCTATACTATACCATACTACACTATACTATACCGTACTACACTATACTATACCGTACTACACTATACTATACTACACTATACTATACCATACTACGCTATACTATACCATACTACACTATACTATACCGTACTACACTATACTATACTATACTACACTATACTATACCATACTACGCTATACTATACCAGACAACGCTATACTATACCATACTACGCTATACTATACCATACTACGCTATACTATACCATACTACACTATACTATACCGTACTACACTATACTATACCGTACTACACTATACTATACCGTACTACACTATACTATACCATACAATGCTATACTATACCATACAACGCTATACTATACCATACTACGCTATACTATACCAGACAACGCTATACTATACCATACTACACTATACTATACCGTACTACACTATACTATAGCGTACTACACTATACTATACCATACAATGCTATACTATACCAGACAACGCTATACTATACCATACTACGCTATACTATACCATACTACACTATACTATACCGTACTACACTATACTATACCGTACTACACTATACTATACTATACCGTACTACACTATACTATACCATACTACACTATACTATACCAGACAACGCTATACTATACCATACTACGCTATACAATACCATACTACACTATACTATACCGTACTACACTATACTATACCGTACTACACTATACTATACTATACCATACTACACTATACTATACCATACTACACTATACTACACTATACTATACTACACTGTGTACAACACTATACTATACCATACTACACTATACTACACTATACTATACTACACTATACTACACTGTGTACAACACTATACTATACCATACTACACTATACTATACCATACTATACTATACCATACTACACTATACTATACCATACTACACTATACTATACTACACTATACTATACCACACTGTATACAACACTATACCATACTACACTATACTATACTACACTATACTATACTACACTGTACTATACTACACTGTATACAACACTATACTATACCATACTACACTATACTATACTACACTATACTATACTACACTATACTATACTACACTGTATACAACATTATACTACATTATACTACACCATACTACACTATACTATACCATACTATACTATACTATACTATACTATACTACACTATACTATACCATACTACACTATACTATACTACACTATACTATACTACACTGTACTATACTACACTGTATACAACACTATACCATACTACGCTATACTATACTACACTGTATACAACACTATACTATGCTGTACTATACTATAGTACACTGTATACAACATTATACTACATTATACTATACCATACTACACTATACTATACCATACTACACTATACTATACCATACTACACTATACTATACAATACTACACTATACTACACTGTATACAACACTATACTATACCATACTACACTATACTATACTACACTATACTATACTACACTGTACTATACTACACTGTATACAACACTATACTATACCATACTACACTATACTATCATACTACACTATACTATACCATACTACACTATACTATACCATACTACACTATACTATACTACAACTTATACTACACTATACTATACTATACTACACTATACTATACCATACTACACTATACTATACTATACTATTCTATACTACACTCTACTATACTACACTGTATACAACACTATACTATACCATACTATACTATACTATACCATACTACACTATACTATACTATACTACACTATACTACACCATACTACGCTATACTATACTACACTGTATACAACACTATACTACACCATACTACGCTATACTATACTACACTGTATACAACACTATACTACACCATACTACGCTATACTATACTACACTGTATACAACACTATACTACGCTGTACTATACTATAGTACACTGTATACAACACTAAACTACACCATACTACACTATACTACACTGTATACAACACTATACTACACCATACTACGCTATACTATACTACACTGTATACAACACTATACTACGCTGTACTATACTATAGTACACTGTATACAACAGTAAACTACACCATACTACACTATACTACGCTATGCTACACTACACTATACTATACTACACTATACTATACCATACTACACTATACTATACTACACTATACTATACCATACTACACTATACTATACTACACTATACTATACCATACTACACTATACTATACTACACTGTATACAACACTATACTAGACCATACTACACTATACTACACTATACTATACTACACTATACTATACTACACTGTATACAACACTATACTATACCATACTACACTATACTATACTACACTATACTATACCATACTACACTATACTACACTATACTATACTACACTGTACTATACCATACTACACTATACTACACTATACTATACTACACTATACTATACCACACTGTATACAACACTATACTATACCATACTACACTATACTACAGTTTACTATACTACACTGTATACAACATTATACTACATTATACTACACCATACTACACTACACTATACTATACTACACTGTATACAACACTATACTACGCTATACTATACTACACTGTATACAACATTATACTACATTATACTACACCATACTACACTACACTATACTATACTACACTGTATACAACACTATACTACGCTATACTATACTACACTGTATACAACATTATACTACATTATACTACACCATACTACACTACACTATACTATACTACACTGTATACAACACTATACTACGCTATACTATACTACACTGTATACAACATTATACTACATTATACTACACCATACTACACTACACTATACTATACTACACTGTATACAACACTATACTACGCTATACTATACTACACTGTATACAACATTATACTACATTATACTACACCATACTACACTACACTATACTATACTACACTGTATACAACACTATACTACGCTATACTATACTACACTGTATACAACATTATACTACATTATACTACACCATACTACACTACACTATACTATACTACACTGTATACAACACTATACTACACCATACTACGCTATACTATACTACACTGTATACAACACTATACTACGCTGTACTATACTATAGTACACTGTATACAACACTAAACTACACCATACTACACTATACTATACTATACTATACTATACTATACTACACTGTATACAACACTAAACTACACCATACTATGCTATACTATACTACACTGTATACAACACTATACTACACCATACTACGCTATACTATACTACACTGTATACAACACTATACTACGCTGTACTATACTATAGTACACTGTATACAACACTAAACTACACCATACTACACTATACTATACTATACTATACTATACTATACTACACTGTATACAACACTAAACTACACCATACTATGCTATACTATACTACACTGTATACAACACTATACTACACCATACTACGCTATACTATACTACACTGTATACAACACTATACTACGCTGTACTATACTATAGTACACTGTATACAACACTAAACTACACCATACTACACTATACTACGCTATGCTACACTACAGTATACTATACTACACTATACTATACCATACTACACTGTATACAACACTATACTACACCATACTACGCTATACTATACTATACTACACTTTATACAACACTAAACTACACCATACTACACTATACTACACTATGCTACACTACACTACACTATACTATACTGTACTACACTATGAGGGAGCCGATAGTTTTTCACAGCTCTAGAGTTCCTGTAGAAGGTTGGTTGTTGGTTTATTTAGTGTTCCTCAGATCTCCACTCAGTCAGTGAAAACACACAGAGAGTCGAACCGAAGGGTTTCACTCAGATCCCCAGGAGGGGCTCGCTGGTGGAATGAGAACCATCCATCCTGGGGTCTGTGTGCCTCTGAAAGTGGGTTCTGGTTTCCTACCAACCCCCTGACGGAGGTGGATGGTTGCAGCGTCTTAATGAACTCATAGCAGGGTGTAGTCTGGGCTGGTGCTTCGCTCCGTCTGGAGATACAAATCTAATTGTGGGTCTGGAGGACAAGCTCTGATTACTCTCTGTCCACCGTCAGGACGCGGATCTGAGCCCAGGGTCTGCCGCCGAGCATCCTGGGTCACGTCTGGACAAGACGGAGCACACACTCCACTCCGCCCATGCTACCATGAGGAACATGTGACCATCACAAATACCTCAGCCAGGTAGTTACAACCCTGAAACTGATCAGAAACCTCCAGCGTTCCCTGGTTTCATCCCGCCTGCTGCTCTAAAGTTCACGACGCTGATGTGAAAACCAGACGGCTGAGAACCCCTCAGCGTGGCCCCTGTCCTAAACACGCTCTAAACCTGGACCCTGAAGGAGCTGAAGACCTTCAGAGTCCTGAAAGTCCTCCGCTCAAACTGCGTCTGACTCCCTGCTTCTTCAACGCATTTATTCACAAACACAGCCAGACGTGTGGTCAGGAGCCTGATCCAGGTTCAGCTTCCAGCCATCCGGAGCGGTTAGGTCTCAGTGCCATGTCTCCTCCTCCTCCTCCTCCTCCTCCTCCTCCTCACACTGTAGTTTTACAGACCTTCAGGACGTTTATGCTCCTTATATCCCACCCAGTTATTTTTAACTGACAGCAACCCGAGCTGCAGATGTTAAAACATTTAAATCCAAAGCTCTGGAATTTAAACACATTGGATGTTTGACAAAGTCCTTTTCAAAGACGTTGGGGATGAATGAAAGTGTTGGGCTCCTGTTGGTAGAACTGGACCCAGAACATTCCCCTTCCTCCTCAGAGGAGCAGATGAGAAATCCATCGGTGGAGTGAGGAATGTGCACGGGGCTCGGCTCGCTGCCTGCCTCAACCAGCACTTTGTTTTTACTCTCCCAGTCCACCATGTTTATTTTTGTGCTCTTCTGGCTCAGAGGAGCAGCTCTGAGGTTTTCTGGGGGTGAAAAATGTTCCTCGCTGTAAATCATTTCATATTCGTGCACCAAACGCCGTGACCCTGGAAAACGTTCCTGTGTGAAATCCAACCTTTGGTTCCTCTGCTCCCTCGCTTGTTTTCTTTTGGGATGAAAAGGTTCTTTTCTGCATGAAGCAGCAACACGAACGGCCTTTCTGCGTCTGAGCTGCTGGTTCCTGGTGATGGTGCAGCCGGTCAGATCCTCCTCCACCCGAGGCTAAACCAGACCCGGTCCCAGGTCTGGAGCAGAAACTGCTGCTGCTGCAGGGTCTGCAGCTCTGACTCTGACCCCGTGTGACCCGGCGGCCCTGAAGCTGAATAAGAGCAGCGTCTGCTTCATTTGTTCATGCAGAAGCTCTGAGGTCCTGCTCTGCTTTAAAGAGATGTTTGTTTGTGAGGTCGGGTTCTGCTAATGAAGCCTCCAGAGACCAGAGACAGTTTTAAATACTGCATGTGGTTTTTGTTCATATGCAGTCGTTTCTGTGGAAAAAGCCTCATTAATAAGAGTCTATACAGTCAGAAACCTAAAAAATCAAAATCAATGAGTTGTATTGGTTTTACAGGACTAACTTGACCAGGTTAGTAGCTTAGCTAGACTCAGTGTTGCGTCGTTCTTCTTAGTAAAGCAGTGAGACGGATGCAGAGTCTGAACATCTGGTCCAGGTCTGGACTCTGATTGGTTCACTCTGATCTAAACCGCTGGAGGTTTAGGGTGTTGACCTGGTGCTGCCTCCGCCGTGTCCCACAGTCTTCAGGTTCAGGTTTCTCATAGAGGACATGAAGGTCCATCCGACCTCAGCACCTTCTCTTCTCTCCACTCCTCCATGAACCAGATTAGTGGTGGACGGGTTCTCCTTCCTGATCCGTGGATCTCTGCAGCTCCTCCAGAGTTCCCAGAGTTCCCTCCTCTGGTTAAAGCTCTTCTGGACGCCGTGTGTTGGTAGGTTAGCAGTTGTTCATACACTCTTTTTTTTTTTCCACCGCTGGGTTGAACAGAGCTCTGTGAGGTGATCAGAGCTTGGGATCTGCTTTAATGCAGTGGGTGCACATCGTCCAGTCCACATGAGAACAGAACCTTTATGAACCAGAGCTTCCACAGCCTTCACATCCTGCAGCGAATCAGTGGTCTCTGAATAAAGATGATTTAAATCAGGACTGAAGTCGATCAGCAGATTCTACTTATCAGAAATGTTTTATAAAAAAAGGTTTTATTTTTGTCCTCTAATGACTGAAGGGGGTTAAAACAAGTAAATGTAAATGTAATTAGTCGAGAGCGCCTTTGTTACAATAACAGTTCACCTCCAACGTGATGCAGAGTGACGGGTAGCAGAACTGAGCAGAGTGAGGATTTCACACAGCCTCTCTAAACGGTCTCAGCATGTAAAAGTCAGACAAAAGCTTCACAACAATCAGAAAGTGGGTCACGGTTCTGCTGAGACGCCCCTCGGTGCTGCAGAACCAGGTTCAGCCTCGGCACAGAAATCAATAGTCAGAGTTTTATCCTGCAGGGGATCAGACCTGCTTCCTGCCCTTCACACAGCCTTACCATTCCTCTCATCGACTCTTTCCCCTTTTCTTTTCCTGCTGTGCCTGATCCGTGTTGATCCATCAGGTTTTGGTGCACATTTACCTGAGCATGTTTAAACATCATCAAAAGCATAAAGTGAACNTGCACTATACTATACTATACTATACTATACTATACTATACTATACTATACTATACCTTTTTCTAAAAATGTACAAACCACTATACTATACTATACTATACTATACTATACTATACTATACTATACTATACTATACTATACTATACTATACTATTCTATACCTTTTTCTAAAAATGTACAAACCACTATACTATACTATACTATACTATACAATACTATACTATACTATACTATACTACACTATACTATACTATACTATACTATACTATACTATACTACACTGTACTATACTACACTGTATACAACACTATACTATACCATACTACACTATACTATACTATACTATACTATACTACACTGTACTATACTACACTGTATACAACACTATACTATATCATACTACACTATACTATACTACACTATACTATACCATACTACACTATACTATACTATACCATACTACACTATACTATACTATACCATACTACACTATACTATACTACACTGTACTATACTACACTGTATACAACACTATACTATACCATACTACACTATACTATACTACACTATACTATACCATACTACACTATACTATACTACACTATACTATACTACACTGTACTATACTACACTGTATACAACTCTATACTATACCATACTACACTATACTATACCATACTACGCTATACTATACCATACTACGCTATACTATACCAGACAACTCTATACTATACCATACTACACTATACTACACTATACTATACTACACTGTGTACAACACTATACTATACCATACTACACTATACTATACTACACTATACTATACTACACTGTACTATACTACACTGTATACAACACTATACTATACCATACTACACTATACTATACTACACTATACTATACCATACTACACTATACTATACTACACTATACTATACTACACTGTACTATACTACACTGTATACAACACTATACTATACCATACTACACTATACTATACTACACTATACTATACTATACTATACCATACTACACTATACTATACTATACTATACTATACCATACTACACTATACTACACTATACTATACTACACTGTATACAACACTATACTATACCATACTACACTATACTATACCATACTACACTATACTATACCATACTACACTATACTATACTACACTATACTATACCATACTACACTATACTATACTACACTATACTATACTACACTGTACTATACTACACTGTATACAACACTATACTATACCATACTACACTATACTATACTACACTATACTATACTACACTGTACTATACTACACTGTATACAACACTATACTATACCATACTACACTATACTACACTACACTATACTATACTACACTATACTACACTGTATACAACACTATACTATACCATACTACACTACACTATACTACACTATACTATACCATACTACACTATACTACACTATACTATACTACACTGTATACAACACTATACTATACCATACTACACTATACTACAGTATACTATACTACACTGTATACAATACTATACTATACCATACTACACTATACTATACTACACTATACTATACTACACTGTACTATACTACACTGTATACAACACTATACTATACCATACTACACTATACTACACTACACTATACTATACTACACTATACTATACTACACTGTATACAACACTATACTATACCATACTACACTACACTATACTACACTATACTATACCATACTACACTATACTACACTATACTATACTACACTGTATACAACACTATACTATACCATACTACACTATACTACAGTATACTATACTACACTGTATACAATACTATACTATACCATACTACACTATACTATACTACACTATACTATACTACACTGTACTATACTACACTGTATACAACACTATACCATACTACACTATACTATACTACACTATACTATACCATAATACACTATACTACACTATACTATACTATACTACACTATACTATACCATAATACACTATACTACACTATACTATACTATACCATACTACACTATACTACACTATACTATACTACACTGTATACAACATTATACTACATTATACTACACCATACTACACTACACTTTACTATACTATACTACACTGTATACAACACTATACTACACCATACTACGCTATACTATACTACACTGTATACAACACTATACTACACCATACTACGCTATACTATACTACACTGTATACAACACTATACTACACCATACTACGCTATACTATACTACACTGTATACAACACTATACTACACCATACTACGCTATACTATACTACACTGTATACAACACTATACTACACCATACTACGCTATACTATACTACACTGTATACAACACTATACTACACCATACTACGCTATACTATACTACACTGTATACAACACTATACTACACCATACTACGCTATACTATACTACACTGTATACAACACTATACTACACCATACTACGCTATACTATACTACACTGTATACAACACTATACTACACCATACTACGCTATACTATACTACACTGTATACAACACTATACTACACCATACTACGCTATACTATACTACACTGTATACAACACTATACTACACCATACTACGCTATACTATACTACACTGTATACAACACTATACTACGCTGTACTATACTATAGTACACTGTATACAACACTAAACTACACTATACTACACTATACTATACTACACTGTATACAACACTATACTATACCATACTACACTATACTATACTACACTGTATACAACACTATACTACGCTGTACTATACTATAGTACACTGTATACAACACTAAACTACACCATACTACACTATACTATACTACACTATATACAACACTATACTATACCATACTACACTATACTACACTATACTATACTACACTGTATACAACACTATACTATACCATACTACACTATACTATACTACACTATACTATACCATACTACACTATACTATACTACACTATACTATACTACACTGTACTATACTACACTGTATACAACATTATACTACATTATACTACACCATACTACACTACACTATACTATACTACACTGTATACAACACTATACTACACCATACTACGCTATACTATACTACACTGTATACAACACTATACTACACCATACTACGCTATACTATACTACACTGTATACAACACTATACTACACCATACTACGCTATACTATACTACACTGTATACAACACTATACTACGCTGTACTATACTATAGTACACTGTATACAACACTATACTATACCATACTACACTATACTACACTATACTATACTACACTGTATACAACACTATACTATACCATACTACACTATACTATACTACACTATACTATACCATACTACACTATACTATACTACACTATACATACTACGCTGTACTATACTACACTGTATACAACACTATACTATACTATACTACACTATACTATACTACACTGTATACAACACTATACTACACCATACTACGCTATACTATACTACACTGTATACAACACTATACTACGCTGTACTATACTATAGTACACTGTATACAACACTAAACTACACCATACTACACTATACTA
>SSNR01000083.1:255045-282192 GCA_006937965.1 Callopanchax toddi
CCAGCATTCAGAGGGCCCCAGCATTCAGAGGGCCCCAGCATTCAGAGGGCCTTGATCTGCTGAATGTCTCTGAAAACCAACAAGTTCTAAGAGCTTAGTGAAGATCATGAGAGCTTCTTCAGGTCAAAGGTCGGCAGGTCCAGGTCTCAAAAAGTAACAACAGGAACAAGAAACCAAGGTCACCTCCTAAAGATGATGAGGAGAACATCTGAGTTTCACCGTCTGTTTGAGCATGGCTAGGTCGTCATGGTAACAGAGTGTGATAAGGAAAGGGCTAGGGGTTGTCTACTGGTGGAGGTCAGAGGGACCTGGTGGAGGCCTGAGGGACCTGGTGGAGGCCTGAGGGACCTGGTGGAGGTCAGAGGGACCTGGTGGAGGTCAGAGGGACCTGGTGGAGGCCTGAGGGACCTGGTGGAGGTCTGAGGGACCTGGTGGAGGTCAGAGGGACCTGGTGGAGGTCAGAGGGACCTGGTGGAGGTCAGAGGGACCTGGTGGAGGTCAGAGGAGGTCAGAGGGACCTGGTGGAGGTCAGAGGGACCTGGTGGTGTGTTTGTTTATTCCTTTAGCTGACGCTTTTATCCAAAGCGATGTATCTTATAACACCTATAGGACATGTTGTGATCTGTGGGGAAACATGTAACCTGTAACATGCTAACTCCACGCAGACAGGCTGCAGCCGGGATTCAAACCTGCGACCTTCTTGCTGCGAGGCAGCAGTGTGTGACCTTTAACCTCATGCTGGACTTGTCTTCTGATCCAAACATCTGACCTGACCTGATCTGGTTTTCTTTTTAAAGGTTTTTAAATATTCTGAGTATTTTATTTGTATGAACTCTCCTGGATGACAGACTCTCCCCGTAGTGGGGGGGGGGGGGGGGGGGGGGGGGGCTGCCTCTGGACTCCCGGTCTCTGATGTGAATCCTGCTCCTGGTTCAGGTTTACGAGCGTCTCCTCTGGGAGTCTGTGTGGCCAGTCAGGAGCAAACAGTGCTGGTATGCAGCAAAGCCTGCTGGGAAATCTCACCCTGCTGCAGAGAGCTCACCCCCAAACCCCCCTGACCTCTGACCTTTGCTCTCAACACGTATCTGTCTCTGGTTTCATGAGGACCCTCCCAGGGGGTTCAGACCCGCCTGCTCCTCTGGTGATGATGAGTGGGGTCTACCCCGTCTCAGACCTGGTCCTGGTCTTTAGGGAGAGCCGCCCCCCCGACTCCTCCAGCTGTTTACCCTGGCGTCACAGCGCTTTGATCTGATCTGAGATCAGCTCCTGTTGTGAAACGTCAGGCTGAGCCACGCATCCATTACTGGACTTTAGTTACAAAACGCACTAAAACAAGCTGCAGTCTGAGGCTGTGATTGGTCGGTCAGCCTTTAAACCAGTGATGACATCATTGTGTTAAAGTGACTGAGATGGTTGAAGTCTTCTCTCATGGTGTCAGCTGGGCTCTTACTTCATGTCTCCACCCTGTAATCAGCCTGCTGAACCATCCAACCAGAACCCCGTCAGGAGGTGTGTCGTCGTCATGGCGTTGACACAAAGAGAGGAGCGGCTGTGGGGGATGGGCAGGAGGAGGTCTCCTTCTCTGATGATGAAACGACTGGCGGTGTTTATAAATCATTAGCTAACCCTGCTGTTTGTTTAGTTGTTGTTGTTTTCTTCTCTTTGCTCCGTGATAAACAGACCTCAGAGGACCTGGAGTCCTCAGTGTCTCCTCACAGAGCTTTAAACCTCCAGACGGAGGGACCAGGACCTCCTTTTGATGAGGAGGAGCAGCTCGGTCCACGCTGCAGAGGAAGATGTCTCCAGGACTTTTGGTTCAGATCTTCTGAACACAGAAGAGGTTCTAGACAGACCGGTATCAGGACAGCTTTACTGAAGACAGAGCCCTGATCCAGTGGTCCATGTCTCCTCCATCCTGTCACTCACACCAACATAGAACTCCTGGTCTGGAGGGGGAGACTCTCCAGACCAGGAGGGAACGTTCCACCAGAACCTCAGACTTAGAAGAGCTGACTCTCTGAATCGCCCAGGTGCATGCTGGGTCATGGTTTGGAGACACCAGCAGAACCACAACATCTGCAGAAAGCAGAGAGGGGACCTGGACAGGATCAGAGTCCAGATGGAAAGGGTCTAGTCACCGTGACAGACGGAGTCTTCTGTCCATCCTCTGTGTTTGGGTCCGTTCCCAGAGAGCTTGTGGGTGTGAACCTGGACCAGGCAGGTCCAGAGGGATCATCTGGTTCTGTCTAGCTCAGCTGGACACGAGGTCCAACCTCTAAGGGGACGGGGAGTGGGTTGGGTCAGACCTCTACAGGTGATGATCAGGTTCATGTGGTGAAATGTTTTAGTCTCCAGATGTTTTGGTTCCCGTCTCCTCTGGGCGCGGCTCGGAGCTTGTTGACTCTCCAGACCTCCATCAGCTCTGTGTCATCACAGAGGATTAGCTCTGCTCCACGCACACTTTGTGTTTGTGTGGGCGAGGAAACCGAACAACAACAAACATCAAGGTGTGACCAGACAGCAGGAGCTGAGAGGTGTATTACAGCAACATGACAGGAAGGGTCACGCTACCCAGATCTCCTGTAGGAGGTCGTTGATTAAGACTTTTCTTAGATGTTTCATCATCAAATATAAGAAAAAGGTTAGTTTAAACAGGAGAGATGTGGCTCTTCAGCAGTGATCCTCTCTGTCCTGGTTCACCTTTACAAGCACCAACCGTCTCCATGTGGACTGTGAGTCCCTCAGAGTCCAGATGAGCCGGTCCACATGGAGGATCGTCAGCTTTAGTAGTGGAAACGACCACAAACCGCATCTAAACTAGAAGTTACTGTTAATTTAGTCCCGTTTTCAGGAATCACGTCTGTGGCTACAGGTCACATCCTGTCAGCTGTTGCATCCATTAAAGGAACGACCAGTAAAAGAAAAGGTTCTGGTCAGGTTCTGGTCAGGTTCTGGTCAGGTTCTGGGTCTTTACGGTACAGTCTGCTGACACTTTATTAACCTTTATAAACCATTTGTTAACCCTTTATTAACTCTTTATAAACCCTTTATTAGCCCTTTATTAACCCTTTATTAACCCTTTATTAACCCTTTATTAACTCTTTATTAACTCTTTATTAACTCTTTATTAACTCTTTATTAACTCTTTATAACCCCTTTATTAACTCTTTATTAACTCTTTATAGACCCTTTATTAACTCTTTATAGACCCTTTATTAACTCTTTATAAACCCTTTGTTAACACTTTATTAGCTCTTTATTAACTCTTTATAAACCCTTTATTAACCCATTGTTAACCCTTTATTGGCCCTTTATTAACCCTTTATTAACTCTTTATAAACCCTTTATTAACTCTTTATTAACTCTTTATTAACTCTTTATTAACTCTTTATAAACCCTTTATTAACTCTTTATTAACTCTTTATAGACCCTTTATTAACTCTTTATAAACCCTTTGTTAACACTTTATTAACCCTTTTATTAACTCTTTATAAACCCTTTGTTAACCCTTTATTAACTCTTTATAGACCCTTTATTAACTCTTTATAAACCCTTTGTTAACACTTTATTAGCCCTTTATTAACTCTTTATAAACCCTTTATTAACCCTTTATTAACTCTTTATAAACCCTTTGTTAACCCTTTATTAACCCTTTGTTAACCCTTTATTAACCCTTTATTAACTCTTTATAAACCCTTTGTTAACACTTTATTAGCCCTTTATTAACCCTTTGTTAACCTTTATTAACTCTTTATTAACTCTTTATTAACTCTTTATAAACCCTTTATTAACCCTTTATTAGCCCTTTATTAACCCTTTATTAACCCTTTGTTAACCCTTTATTAACCCTTTATTAACTCTTTATAAACCCTTTGTTAACACTTTATTAGCCCTTTGTTAACACTTTATTAGCCCTTTGTTAACCCTCTATTAACCCTGTAACTTCCACATAAAGATAAAGTCCTTAAGGTTTCTCTTAAAGCAGAACACACAGCTTTATGTGGTTGTTTCTCTCAACACTTTATTAAATAATCCTGAACTTTTAGCTTCGTTTCTCTCAACCTAAACTCAGTTTTTTCTCACCAGCCTGTTAAAAGTCCCGTTTAACCATCACAGACTGGTGACTTTAGCTACTTAATGAACTCTCCTCCTGGGTAAACACCAAGAAACCCTAAAACAGATAAAGAATCAGAGATCAAATAAAACGATCCATCCCCTGGAGGGTTATCCATCCATCCCCTGGATGATGAAGAGATGCTGTAATTATTTCAGCGATTAGCATTTCTAATTTATTTTCCTCTTAAGGAGGACGGATTACTTAGGCTCGTGTTTTCCTGGTCAGGAGATAATTCATCGTTTTGTTTCCCGCGGTCGGAGCCGGTTAATGAGTTAACGAGAGGAGGAAACGAAGACGAGGAGGAGGCGATAGCTCAGGATCATCTGAGAGACTGATGAGTTTCTGGAAACAGGACTAGGATACAGGACTGGAAGAAGGAAGTAAATCAGGAAACATTCTGTACTGGTTTCATCCAGAAGGGTGTGTCAGCTCAGAGAGGGGAGGTTTGTTGTTGTTGTTGTTGTTGGAGGATTTCTGATAGGATCTTATTTACAGATTCCTGTAGAATCTTTATTGATCTTATTATTTATTATCTTTATCATTTAAAACCCTTTCTGTTTAATCTAATTAAAACATTCATATTTGGTTTTTGGTCCAGATCCTGGTTTTCAGGGCCGGTACTGAGTCCTGATTGTTGTCCAGCTGTGATTGGTCAGAACTGATTTCAATTAGAAACAAAGAAACATTTTCTGACTGAAAAGTAAAACTCATCCCAGGAAGTTTGACCAGTTATCGACTCCTGTTGAGTCTCACTTTGCTTCAGTACCAATCTCCACGTTTAGCTCTAATCCGTTATCAATGACCCGGATCTGATGAGACCACAGCCTGCGGAGCGACTGGTGTCTCTAGTGGACCACAGACAGGAAGTAGGCGGCTGGCGATCAGCTGTAGTGAGAGATGAGCGCTCCTCCAGCAGCACCACGCTCAGCTGGAGGGTCGTGACGTTGGAGTCGTCGGCCCACTTTACTGACACCAGTCTCCTGCAGGCTGTGGACTGAAGCAGCTCCAGGGAGACCACTAGACCTCAGGGAGACCACTAGACCTCAGGGAGACCACTAGACCTCAGGATGCTGCTGCTGGCCCAGCTCTACATGGAGACATGTCCTTTTCCACCCCTTGTAGAACGGTAGTGGCTCCTCCAGGAACAGAACATCTTCAGGTCCAAACCATTCCTGCCTTTCTTCACGTCACCGCTCAGCGTTTACTCTCTGTGTTCTTATCCAATCATAGTCCACCACAGCGCTGAGCTTCCTCGGTGTCCACCTCAGGTTTTCCATGGAGCTGTTGGTGAAAGCTCTGAGGTTTGAGGTCCAGGAGCTGAGATGTTCTGCTGAGCCACCAGGGTGGATCCATCCAGAGTGGAGCCTGTTATTACAGCATCTGGAGAGATGGTTACTGCAGCACCCAACCACTGCTCCAAACCTGGGAACCTCACAGCTCAGGATGCTGCTGTTTTCAGGAACAGTTACATTCTTATAAACATGTAGGAGGAGATTTTAGGAGGTTTGTGATTAAATGTCTCTGAACCCTCATGAAATGTTAAAAAGAAAAACGATGAGTTCAGTTTGTGAATCTTAGAGGATGAAATGTTTTCTAGACTCTGAGAATCTCCTAAACACTGATTTTAAATTCACTGAGATGAAATATCAGTTTATTTAAACCCAAACATTAGAACATAAACCCAGATGGATTCACCCTGTTGGGTTTTAGCCTCTGGTTTCGTTCTCACTGCAGCCTTTAGACCTCTGAGCAGAAACTTCTGGTGACCAGAGACCATCAGGATCTCCTTAGTCTGTGGATGGATGTGTGTTCAGGTAATAATCAGCTGTAAGGGCTGCACTGAGACAGCAGCCTGTTGCTTTATTAAGCCCTGAGCTCTGTGGAACACTTTACTCCAAAACCCTCAGAAGCTTCAGATGGTGAACCTGTGCTTCCTCCTAAACCTTCTGAGAGGAGTCAGCTGTGTGATCAGATTCATCAGGACACATCCAGTCATCACCTGCTTCCCCTGAACTCTCTTTAATAATTAATCTGACTTCTTTCTTCCCTCCAGCAACTCCTCACCTCAGCTGGAATGAGTCCCTGCCTGTAACCTGCTCCCTCATGAAACCATCCAGGCATAAAAGCTGCTCAGAGCTCCGCAGGGAATGAAATCACGGAGGAATCGTCCACTACAGCACGTCGGCTCGGATTTACTCCTGGAAACAGCCCTCAGGTACAACGAGCTCATTCAGCAAATTACAGAAAACTTTGATTCATATGTCAAAAAAGTCCAGGGTTCACACCTCCTCTAAACAAAACCTGGAACTCTGAGTGTTTGGGTGACGTGGAGCCGGCAGGTCCAAAGGGGGGGCCCGGGGGCCATGTGGGGCCCTCTGATGGCCGTGTGGGGCCCTCTGATGGCCGTGTGGGGCCGTGTCGGGCCATGTGGGGCCCTCTGATGGCCGTGTGGGGCCCTCTGAGGGCCGTGTGGGGCCCTCTGAGGGCCGTGTCGGGCCATGTGGGACCCTCTGATGGCCGTGTGGGGCCGTGTCGGGCCATGTGGGGCCCTCTGATGGCCGTGTGGGGCCCTCTGATGGCCATGTGGGGCCCTCTGATGGCCGTGTGGGGCCCTCTGATGGCCGTGTGGGGCCCTCTGATGGCCGTGTGGGGCCATGTGGGGCCCTCTGATGGCCATGTGGGGCCCTCTGATGGCCGTGTGGGGCCCTCTGAGGGTCGTGTGGGGCCCTCTGAGGGCCGTGTGGGGCCCTCTGATGGCCGTGTCGGGCCATGTGGGGCCCTCTGATGGCCGTGTGGGGCCCTCTGATGGCCGTGTGGGGCCATGTGGGGCCCTCTGATGGCCATGTGGGGCCCTCTGATGGCCATGTGGGGCCCTCTGATGGCCGTGTGGGGCCCTCTGATGGCCATGTGGGGCCCTCTGATGGCCGTGTGGGGCCCTCTGAGGGTCGTGTGGGGCCCTCTGAGGGCCGTGTGGGGCCCTCTGATGGCCATGTGGGGCCATGTGGTGCCCTCTGATGGCCATGTGGGGCCGTGTCGGGCCATGTGGGGCCCTCTGAGGGCCTTGTGGGGCCCTCTGATGGCCATCTGATGGCCATGTGGGGCCGTGTGGGGCCCTCTGATGGCCCTCTGATGGCCATGTGGGGCCGTGTGGGGCCCTCTGATGGCCGTGTGGGGCCGTGTCGGGCCATGTGGGGCCCTCTGATGGCCATGTGGGGCCGTGTGGGGCCATGTGGGGCCCTCTGATGGCCGTGTGGGGCCCTCTGATGGCCGTGTGGGGCCCTCTGATGGCCGTGTGGGGCCATGTGGGGCCCTCTGATGGCCATGTGGGGCCCTCTGATGGCCATGTGGGGCCATGTGGGGCCCTCTGATGGCCATGTGGGGCCCTCTAATGGCCATGTGGGGCCCTCTGATGGCCATGTGGGGCCCTCTGATGGCCGTGTGGGGCCATGTGGGGCCCTCTGATGGCCATGTGGGGCCCTCTGATGGCCATGTGGGGCCCTCTGATGGCCGTGTGGGGCCATGTGGGGCCCTCTGATGGCCATGTGGGGCTATGTGGGGCCGTGTGGGGCCCTCTGATGGCCATGTGGGGCCCTCTGATGGCCATGTGGGGCCCTCTGATGGCCGCGTGGGGCCCTCTGATGGCCGTGTGGGGCCCTCTGAAGGCCGTGTGGGGCCCTCCGAGGGCCGTGTGGGGCCCTCTGAGGGCCGTGTGGGGCCCTCTGATGGCCGTGTGGGGCCCTCTGATGGCCGTGTGGGGCCATGTGGGGCCCTCTGATGGCCATGTGGGGCTATGTGGGGCCGTGTGGGGCCATGTGGGGCCCTCTGAGGGCCTTGTGGGGCCCTCTGATGGCCGTGTGGGGCCGTGTCGTGCCATGTGGGGCCCTCTGATGGCCGTGTGGGGCCCTGTGGGGCCCTCTGATGGCCATGTGGGGCCGTGTGGGGCCATGTGGGGCCCTCTGATGGCCGTGTGGGGCCCTCTGATGGCCGTGTGGGGCCCTCTGAGGGCCGTGTGGGGCCCTCTGATGGCCGTGTGGGGCCATGTGGGGCCCTCTGATGGCCATGTGGGGCTATGTGGGGCCGTGTGGGGCCCTCTGATGGCCGTGTGGGGCCCTCTGAGGGCCGTGTGGGGCCCTCTGAGGGCCGTGTGGGGCCCTCTGAGGGCCGTGTGGGGCCCTCTGATGGCCGTGTGGGGCCCTCTGATGGCCGTGTGGGGCCGTGTGGGGCCGTGTGGGGCCCTCTGATGGCCGTGTGGGGCCCTCTGATGGCCGTGTGGGGCCGTGTCGTGCCATGTGGGGCCCTCTGATGGCCGTGTGGGGCCCTCTGAGGGCCGTGTGGGGCCCTCTGAGGGCCGTGTGGGGCCCTCTGATGGCCGTGTGGGGCCCTCTGATGGCCGTGTGGGGCCCTCTGATGGCCGTGTGGGGCCCTCTGAGGGTCGTGTGGGGCCCTCTGAGGGTCGTGTGGGGTCGTGTGGGGCCCTCTGAGGGCCGTGTGGGGCCCTCTGAGGGCCGTGTGGGGCCCTCTGATGGCCATGTGGGGCCATGTGGGGCCCTCTGATGGCCATGTGGGGCCCTCTAATGGCCATGTGGGGCCCTCTGATGGCCATGTGGGGCCCTCTGATGGCCGTGTGGGGCCATGTGGGGCCCTCTGATGGCCATGTGGGGCCCTCTGATGGCCATGTGGGGCCCTCTGATGGCCGTGTGGGGCCATGTGGGGCCCTCTGATGGCCATGTGGGGCTATGTGGGGCCGTGTGGGGCCCTCTGAGGGCCGTGTGGGGCCCTCTGATGGCCGTGTGGGGCCCTCTGATGGCCGTGTGGGGCCCTCTGATGGCCGTGTGGGGCCCTCTGAGGGTCGTGTGGGGCCCTCTGAGGGTCGTGTGGGGCCCTCTGAGGGCCGTGTGGGGCCCTCTGAGGGCCGTGTGGGGCCCTCTGATGGCCATGTGGGGCCGTGTGGTGCCCTCTGATGGCCATGTGCGGCAGTGTCGGGCCCTCTGATGGCCGTGTGGGGCCCTCTGATGGCCATGTGGGGCCGTGTGGGGCCCTCTGAGGGCCGTGTGGGGCCATGTGGGGCCCTCTGATGGCCGTGTGGGGCCCTCTGATGGCCGTGTGGGGCCCTCTGATGGCCGTGTGGGGCCCTCTGATGGCCATGTGGGGCCCTCTGATGGCCGTGTGGGGCCGTTTCGGGCCATGTGGGGCCCTCTGAGGGCCGTGTGGGGCCGTGTCGGGCCATGTGGGGCCCTCTGATGCCCATGTGGGGCCGTGTGGGGCCATGTGGGGCCCTCTGATGGCCATGTGGGGCCCTCTGATGGCCGTGTGGGGCCGTGTCGGGCCATGTGGGGCCCTCTGATGGCCGTGTGGGGCCGTGTCGGCCCGTGTGGGGCCCACTGATGGCCATGTGGGGCCGTGTGGGGCCCTCTGATGGCCATGTGGGGCCGTGTGGGGCCCTCTGATGGCCGCGTGGGGCCGTGTCGGGCCATGTGGGGCCCTCTGAGGGCCTTGTGGGGCCCTCTGATGGCCGTCTGATGGCCATGTGGGGCCGTGTGGGGCCCTCTGATGGCCCTCTGATGGCCATGTGGGGCCGTGTGGGGCCCTCTGATGGCCATGTGGGGCCGTGTCGGGCCATGTGGGGCCCTCTGAGGGCCATGTGGGGCCCTCTGATGGCCATGTGGGGCCGTGTGGGGCCCTCTGATGGCCGTGTGGGGCCATGTGGGGCCCTCTGATGGCCGTGTGGGGCCCTCTGATGGCCGTGTGGGGCCATGTGGGGCCCTCTGATGGCCATGTGGGGCCCTCTGATGGCCATGTGGGGCCATGTGGGGCCCTCTGAGGGCCATGTGGGGCCCTCTGATGGCCATGTGGGGCCGTGTGGGGCCCTCTGATGGCCGTGTGGGGCCATGTGGGGCCCTCTGATGGCCGTGTGGGGCCCTCTGATGGCCGTGTGGGGCCATGTGGGGCCCTCTGATGGCCATGTGGGGCCCTCTGATGGCCATGTGGGGCCATGTGGGGCCCTCTGAGGGCCATGTGGGGCCCTCTGATGGCCATGTGGGGCCGTGTGGGGCCCTCTGATGGCCGTGTGGGGCCATGTGGGGCCCTCTGATGGCCGTGTGGGGCCCTCTGATGGCCGTGTGGGGCCATGTGGGGCCCTCTGATGGCCATGTGGGGCCCTCTGATGGCCATGTGGGGCCATGTGGGGCCCTCTGATGGCCATGTGGGGCCCTCTGATGGCCATGTGGGGCCGTGTGGGGCCCTCTGATGGCCGTGTGGGGCCATGTGGGGCCCTCTGATGGCCATGTGGGGCCCTCTGATGGCCGTGTGGGGCCCTCTGATGGCCGTGTGGGGCCATGTGGGGCCCTCTGATGGCCATGTGAGGCCATGTGGGGTCGTGTGGGGCCCTCTGATGGCCATGTGGGGCCATGTGGGGCCGTGTGGGGCCCTCTGATGGCCGTGTGGGGCCCTCTGATGGCCATGTGGGGCCCTCTGATGGCCGTGTGGGGCCCTCCGAGGGCCGTGTGGGGCCCTCCGATGGCCGTGTGGGCCTCTCTGAGGGCCGTGTGGGGCCCTCTGATGGCCGTGTGGGGCTCTCTGATGGCCGTGTGGGGCCCTCTGAGGGCCGTGTGGGGCCCTCTGATGGCCGTGTGGGCCCCTCTGAGGGCCGTGTGGGGACCTCTGATGGCCGTGTGGGCCCTTCTGATGGCCGTGTGGGGCCCTCTGAGGGCCGTGTGGGGCCCTCTGATGGTCATGTGGGGCCCTCTGATGGCCGTGTGCGGCCCTCTGAGGGCCGTGTGGGGCCCACTGATGGCCGTGTGGGGCCCTCTGAGGGCCGTGTGGGGCCCTCTGATGGCCGTGTGGGGCCCTCTGATGGCCGTGTGGGGCTATGTGGGGCCCTCTGATGGCCATGTGGGGCCCTCTGATGGCCATGTGGGGCCCTCTGATGGCCATGTGGGGCCCTCTGATGGCCATGTGGGGCCCTCTGATGACCATGTGGGGCCCTCTGATGGCCGTGTGGGGCCATGTGGGGCCCTCTGATGGCCATGTGGGGCCATGTGGGGCCCTCTGATGGCCGTGTGGGGCCCTCTGATGGCCGTGTGGGGCCATGTGGGGCCCTCTGATGGCCATGTGGGGCCATGTGGGGCCGTGTGGGGCCCTCTGATGGCCATGTGGGGCCCTCTGATGGCCATGTGGGGCCGTGTGGGGCCCTCTGATGGCCGCGTGGGGCCCTCTGATGGCCATGTGGGGCCCTCTGATGGCCGTGTGGGGCCCTCCGAGGGCCGTGTGGGGCCCTCTGATGGCCGTGTGGGCCTCTCTGAGGGCCGTGTGGGGCCCTCTGATGGCCGTGTGGGGCCCTCTGATGGCCGTGTGGGGCCCTCTGAGGGCCGTGTGGGGCCCTCTGATGGCCGTGTGGGGCCCTCTGAGGGCCGTGTGGGCCCCTCTGATGGTCGTGTGGGGCCCTCTGATGGCCGTGTGCGGCCCTCTGAGGGCCGTGTGGGGCCCACTGATGGCCGTGTGGGGCCCTCTGAGGGCCGTGTGGGGCCCTCTGATGGCCGTGTGGGGCCCTCTGATGGCCGTGTGGGGCCCTCTGAGGGCCGTGTGGGGCCCTCTGATGGCCGTGTGGGGCCCTCTGAGGGCCGTGTGGGGCCCTCTGATGGCCGTGTGGGGCCCTCTGAGGGTCGTGTGGGGCCATGTGGGGCCCTCTGAGGGCCGTGTGGGGCCCTCTGATGGCCGTGTGGGGTCCTCTGATGGCCCTGTGGGGCCCTCTGAGGGTCGTGTGGGGCCATGTGGGGCCCTCTGAGGGCCATGTGGGGCCCACTGAGGGGCCCTCTGCTGCAGAAGAGAAGAATTCAGTATCGCTCTAATGCTGGGTTTTTATTTTAAAGAGCATATATTAAGTTCTTTTTTTTTTTAAATTCTGATAAAACTCTGTCCAAAAATACTATTTGAAATGTTTATTGAGGGTATTTTGTTTTACAATACATTTTTTTAAACCATTTTTCTAGTCCAAAGTGCCCCTTTTTGCAAAGCTTCTAAAAACGCTTTTTTTTTTCATATGTGGACCTGTGACGTCAGCTAAGGGAGCTCCTAGCTAGGTGGCGCTGCTTACAGTGTTGTCAGATGTAGATAAATAAAGTATTTGTAGGATAATTTAACACTCTGTACGATCAATAATCCCATAAATATGATCATTTGAGCCCTTTGTTGTGTGGAGTTTGTGTAACAGATGCTTGTTTTAATCATTGTGTAGATTTTTTAAAGCTAAACTACTTTAACATCTCAGACTGGCACCGCTCTAGTCTGCCAGCTGCCTGTTCGCTGTCGGCGATGAGTTGTTAGTTTTAGGTTAGAGCACTCTTTAATCAAGTCGGTGTGAATTCATTTTAATAAAAAATGCTAAATTATTATGTTTGTGAATGCCAATCGCCAGTCTGTCAGGACACTGAGTCAACAACGGGACGGCTTCCTTACCGGTACGGTGACTTCTGTTTGGAGACGAAAAACCCCGGCGGTCCTGGTCTAGTCCAGGACTGGATGTGATGGAGTCCCACATACCGACGAAAAACATTCAGTGTGACTCTAAACAGGCGCCGTTACTTCGATCCATTCACCGGAACCGCTGTTAGCACGCAGCAGCTAACAAGAGCTAACCGCTGTTGGCATGCAGCAGCTAACAGGAGCTAACGGGGAGACTTGAGTCTCGTTTCCATGCCAGGTTTGGTACGGTTCGTGGTGGGTCGTAGTCCGGTACCGATCAGCGATTTCATGAGAGCATTTCCTTCAGGTGTCTGACCCTCACCTGGCTGGCGGGGTACAGTAAATCCATGCCGCGATGCTCTCCAGAGGGGCTTCACGTTCCCAGCGGCTCCCAAGAGGGGATTCCCAGCGGGGTTTCCAGCCTGACCCGACACTGTTTCGGTCAGCCTCGAACCGTTTAGCTGCATCCTGTGAAACTTTTTATAAACTCTTTCATTTCTTAACAATCCACCTAAACGCAGCTCAATGTTTGGAGCTCTGATGATCAAAACCTGGTGCTAAACGCTGGTATTTTACCCAGACCCGAGTGAGGAGGTGGGTCACGGTCTACAGCTGGACCGACAGGGTACAGCCTTACAGGACTGATTGTTTTTATCTTTTTTTTTTTTTTATCTTAATAAAATAACTTCTCACTATAGTAATAAAGTAATAAAATAATGGCACTCTAGGGGTTTGTTTTGCTCGTCACAAGTAGTGAATAGTGGATCAGTTTTCTATATAGAGAACGAACGGTCTCCCGGCACTGTCGTCACTTCCGGTTTGGTGAAAAAATTGACAATTCTCACAAAAACGAATCCAAGAGCCTAAATAAGCTGAATTTGTGTAAATTTTTATTCAGAAAAAGTTTCTATTATATTTCTCTAAACATTTGTTTAAGGGAGTGTCTAACTTAAAATATGCTCTTTAATAAGGTTAATAAGGATCTGATTAACCATAGCAACGCCATAGAGTTGGAGGTGATCCCACCGTCTAACCGTCTCTAGGTTAGTTAGACTTAAAGTTCAGGATCTGGTTGATTAATTTACATTTTTAAACCAAAAATGTAAAACTGTAAGAGCAGAAAAACCTTCAGACTAAATAAAGTTGCTCTTTTTTATCTTTAATTTAGTTATTTTAAAATAATAGAATCATTTCAATGTTTAGCTTTTTACACTTCTCCTGGATAAACAAACTATTTTGTTTGGTTTGCACCCTGACATAGCAGCAATGCATTCTGGGTGTTCTGTGATTTCAGAATGTTGTTGGTCTGAGTGAAGCTCTTTATAATAATTAGGTTTTTTACATTTAAGAGCCTAAAATGGCTTGAAAATGAATAATTAGTCATTTATGGAGATTATTTATGCAAAAGAGGCTAGCATGGCTAATGCTAACATTTGTGTTTAATGAACGTTTTAATGTAAACCAGTAAAAAACAAACTTCAGAGGAAAGTGTCAACCAGTGACATCACAGGTCTGTCATTTGTTGATCGTTTTATTAATTTAATCAGAAAACTAGAATAAAAGTCGATGAATCGACTGATCCAAGGGTAAAACCCGGCCTTTTATTTCCCATCAGTCAGCACTAATTCATGTAACCATATCAGAAGTGCTGACCTCCTGCTCAGTTTTCTGTTAGTTAAACTAAAAGCAGCATCAGCAGGTTGGAGTCAGACGATGTTTCATCTGGAGGAGTCTGGAGCAGGATGACGTTCACTCACTTCCTGTTTGGATTGGTTCCTAACCTGAGCGCTGATGCTGGTCAGTGACCTTCCAGGAGGACCAGGAGGTGTCTGCTGTGGTTGAGGAGTGACCAGGTGGGCGATGACATCATCGCTCTGACTGTTTGGTCTCAGCGACGGTCATCTCCAGCTTTATGACCTCATGAATTCAGAGGAAGACTCTCTGAGTGTTTGAGGCTAAATATTTACCAGGAGGCGGCCATTTTACTGCAGCTAGATAAACACACCCTGTGTGTGTGTGTGTGTGTGTGTGTGTGTGTGTGTGTGTGTGTGTGTGTGTGTGTGTGTGTGATGGTGTTTTCTGTCTCTTCAGCAGAAGCCCAGTGAACAGGACATGGACTCGTAGTTGTACTGACCTCAGGTCAGTGACACGTTCGTGTATCGACACACAGGAGCAGGTGAAGCTCTCTGAACTCGACCTCTGGTAAAGTTTTCTTCAGGTATCAGGATGGTTTTGGGTTTAAATCATGTCTGTTATTTTAACAAGGTTCAAAAAGACGTGTTGATGTTATGGATGACTCTGATACAGCATCAGGTACCAGACCAGTACTCTGGTAGTGTACTCCTCAAAGTACCATGGAACTGAAATCCCTGTACAACAGCAGCTGACTGTAGGAGGAGAGGAAGTACGTCTCCTACAGAAAACTACTAGAAGTACTGTTACTGCTGGTAGTACTGTTACTACTGTTAGGTAGTACTGGTAGTACTGTTAGTACTGTTACTACTAGAAGTACTGGTAGTACTGTTACTGCTGGTAGTACTGTTAGTAATGTTACTACTGTTAGGTAGTACTGGTAGTACTGTTACTGCTGGTAGTACTGTTACTGCTGGTAGTACTGGTAGTACTGTTACTACTGGTAGTACTGTTACTGCTGGTAGTACTGTTAGTAATGTTACTACTGTTAGGTAGTACTGGTAGTACTGTTACTGCTGGTAGTACTGGTAGTACTGTTACTGCTGGTAGTACTGTCAGTAATGTTACTACTGTTAGGTAGTACTGGTAGTACTGTTACTGCTGGTAGTACTGTTACTGCTGGTAGTACTGGTAGTACTGTTACTGCTGGTAGTACTGTTACTGCTGGTAGTACTGTTACTACTGTTAGGTAGTACTGGTAGTACTGTTACTACTGGTAGTACTGTTACTGCTGGTAGTACTGTTACTGCTGGTAGTACTGTTAGTAATGTTACTACTGTTAGGTAGTACTGGTAGTACTGTTACTGCTGGTAGTACTGTTACTGCTGGTAGTACTGGTAGTACTGTTACTGCTGGTAGTACTGTTAGTAATGTTACTACTGTTAGGTAGTACTGGTAGTACTGTTACTGCTGGTAGTACTGTTACGGCTGGTAGTACTGGTAGTACTGTTACTACTGGTAGTACTGTTAGTACTGTTAGTACTGATAGTACTGTAGTACTGTTACTACTGGTAGTACAGTTACTACTGGTAGTACTGTTAGTACTGTTACTACTGTTAGTACTCTTAGTACTGTTACTATTTGTAGTACTGGTAGTACTGTTACTACTGGTAGTACTGTTACTACTGGTAGTACTGATAGAACTGGTACTACTGGTAGTACTGATAGTACTGGTAGTACTGTTACTACTGGTAGTACTGGTAGTACTGTTACTACTGGTAGTACTGTTAGTACTGTTACTACTGGTAGTACTGGTACTACTGTTAGTACTTGTTCTCAGGTTGGTAGTATGTGGTACTGGTGTATCTCTAGTATATGTACTTTTTAAAATACACAAAGAACTAGAGGTTAGAGGTTTTTTCTACTTCATCTGGAGTCAGACTGTAGTAATTAAATAAATATATACAGTACTAAGATCTGTGTTTTCAGAACTTTTCTAAGTTTTTTAGATGGTTTTGTTGTTCTGGACTCAGTCTGATCCAGAACAAGTCTCTCCTGGTTGTTCCTTCTAGACTCGTGTTCTGAACCAGGTCTTCATTCCTCTGATTTGTGGACTAGACCCTGTAGGAACCACCAGGGTCATCTGGGTCCTGGTCTGGATCTGGGTCCTGGTCTGGATCTGGGTCCTGGTCTGGATCTGGGTCCTGGTCTGGATCTGGGTCCTGGTCTGGAGCATTAAAACCTGCAGCGTGTGGCCGGTTTTTGTTCATTCAGTGTTGATGTCTGGGTCTGAGGTCTCCTCCTGTCCTCTACGGAGACGCTGTTACCTCCTCATGTCCGACCCACGTACGTCTGAGACCTGTCCGAGCTGCTGACCAGAGACTGAAGCTCGTTGGACACAGTCTCTTCTCAGCAGTCCACCGGGCCGACACATTCCCAGGCTGTGATGGAGCTGCTGCAGAGGTTTATCTGTAACCCGGTCCTGTCTGAGGCCTGAGACATGAGGGTCTTATCTCAGAGGAGGTCCCAGGTAGTCATTCAGGACCTTTGTGTCCCCGGCTGTAGACGTCTTATCATAATAAAGTGCCTTTTCTTTCAGCTTGTTGAGTTAAACATCAGCTTTTCTTCACTCACCTGGACTTTGACTGGCTGACGGGGGGGGGGGGGGTATATCATCTAACAGCAGCCCAGTGAGACCAGATCCCAGACGCTGATAGGTCCACTGGGACTGGATGACTCAGAACGGGACGGGAACTTCTGGAAAGTCAGTGTTTAGCTTGTCTGCATCACCCACATACCGCTGGCCCTCGCTCCTCTTCTCTCCCTCCGCCAGCCAATGGCAGCAGCCCAGAGACGATATGGGTCTCCTGGGGGGGGGGGGGTTATGGTATTTAGGAGTACTAACTGGAAGGTCTGGGTTTCTGAGTCAGTAGAGTTTACATTCTAAAGAATTCATGACAGCTATGGAGGGTTTAGTCATCAAACAACCTACAGAACTCACATCCGTCTGTTAAGGACAGGTTGTAGAACACGTCCAGGTGGGAACCGGACCTCCTGAGGATCCCCAGGTGTTCCCAGACCAGTTTCCTCCCAGAGCTCAGAAACCCTCCAGAGGGAGCATCCTGATCAGCAGCTCCTCGCCTCCTCTCTGGGGCTCGGATTCAGGTCTTGATCCAGATCTCCTGACCAGAGATGAGGGTTTAGAGGGACCAGTAAGTCATCTCAGTCCGTCTCGTCTCCACCTCCGTCACTCAGGACCAGGACCCCTCAGCTCGAGGCAGACTCACCCCCAGTTCAGATCCAGGACCTCAGACTTGAAGGAGTGGACCTCATCCTGGTTGTGAAGGACCTCAGGATGAGGGTCAGGACTGAAGAACCACATCATCTACAGAGAGCAGAGACCTGAGGTTCCTGACAGGACTACACCTTGAGACTGGACTAGGACTGAGATCCGGTCCAGAAACAGGACCAGAGACCAGGGTCCAACCCACACTGAGACCCACTGGGTCTCTTTAAAAAGAAGAACCCAAACCTGGACTAAACTACTCCAGTAGGGTCTGGTTAAAGGGTCGGTTTTAGAACCAGCAGGCTGGTGAAGCTGCTCCCATTAGAACTCATCACCTTCAGAATGAGGACAAGTCAGCTACACATGGACCAGAACAGAAAGTCTGCTCCCTCAGGGAGAGGTTCTGGTTCCCGGATCCGCCCACGTGCTCTACGTGAATCAGCTTGTCCTCCGCTCCACTCGTTTACCGCCTGAAGGGGGGGTTTGTCCGTCTTTCATCAGAATCACGCTGCCTGAAGCGAAGGACCTTCCTCCGGGTTGGACAGGCTCAGCACTTTGAACTCTTCAAAGAACCTGGAGCCTCTGTCCTCTACAGTCCAGCGTTATGTCATAAATAACTTCTGCTCTTTGTTTCTTTAACTTCCTGGGAAACACAAGAGTCATCAAGAGCTCTTTAAAATACCAGCAGCTTTCATAAATGATCAACTAAATACACGACATCCTGATGGAAGACGTTCAGATGTGGCAGTGAAGGGTTAACGTGTCGGTGCAGCTTTAAAGAGATCAGCCCTGATTTATTCACCTGGTCCCACTTCAAACAGAGTCCCTGTTCACCTGCTGAGATCTGAACACCTGAACCAGCCTGTGATCCTCTGGGAGCTCCTGGTCCAGAGCACAAAAGAACCCACAGCCCTGCCCCCTGAACTCTGTCTGACTTCACCGCCCTGCAGAGCAACCAGCAGGAAGTCTAGAACCAGTCCCTTTAGATGTCCTCAGACCAGCTGGGTCTCAGTGGCCATCTCCCTTCAGCCAATCAGAGCGCAGCTACATCAGATCACATTGGTTTACAGTTCTCTGTCCAAACCCATCAGTCACAAGAACACATGCAGACTGAAAGGTTCTCCATCAGACCCAGGTCAGGACTCGGACTAGGACTGTCCATGTAGTTCCTCCGAAGGCCTTCAGAGGTTCTGGGTCATCGCCCTGCTGCTGAGCCCAGCTGGAGGCCAGGAGCAGATGTTCTCCTTCAGGATGTTCTGGTAGGACTCAGGGATCCACTGACCACAGCAGGTCTTCCAGGTCCAGATCCTCCTTTTCATGTCACATTTAAACCAGATGTAACAGGACACGCCTTCCAAAGCTGTGATGTCTGGGGTCTCATCCATCATCAGGATGTTCTCAGAGATCTGGGTCGTGGAACCCAGACCTGTTCAGATCAAACCCTTCATTTAGAAACTGCTCTTTGTCTGATGCTTAAACAGAGTTTGATCTAAAAGGTTTAGGTGTGAAATCAGGTCTCACTCCGCCGTGCGCTGGTGAACAGGCGACGTGCACGAGCACCTAAACACTGACTTCACAGGAACTATAAGGAACAAACAGCTGGAACTGTTCTGACAGTACGCTGAGTCATCTGAGGCCACTTTGTTCCCGGTAACGTCGCTCAGTTAGCCGGAGGAGGGGGCTTTTACCGATGACTCACCTGAGACCAGGTCACCAGCCTAAGGGGGTCAGAGACACCAGGAGACCCTTCAGTCTGGGATTCAGTTTCAGCTCAGAATCAGCACAATAGGCTGAGGACACACGAGCTTCAAGAGAAAAGGCTTGTTTCAAAACGCTGCAGGTCCACACAGACCAGAGAAGTCTCATGTTGCTCTGAAGTCCCCGTGTGAGACCAAACCTTCATCACACCTCCTCTCCCCTCCTGTCCTCTCCTCTCCTCTCCCCTCCTCTCCTCTCCTCTCCTCTCCTCTCCCCTCCTCTCCTCTCCTCTCCTCTCCTCTCCTCTCCTCTCCCCTCCTCTCCTCTCCTGTCCTCTCCTCTCCCCTCCTCTCCTCTCCTCTCCTCCTGTCTCCCCTCCTGTCCTCTCGTCTCCTCTCGTCTCCTCTCCTCTCCTCTCCTCTCCTCTCCTCTCCTTTCCTCTCCTCTCCTCTCGTCTCCTCTCCTCTCCTCTCGTCTCCTCTCGTCTCCTCTCCTCTCGTCTCCTCTCCTCTCGTCTCCTCTCCTCTCCTCTCCTCTCCTCTCCTCTCGTCTCCTCTCGTCTCCTCTCCTCTCCTCTCCTCTCGTCTCCTCTCGTCTCCTCTCCTCTCGTCTCCTCTCCTCTCCTCTCCTCTCGTCTCCTCTCCTCTCGTCTCCTCTCCTCTCCTCTCCTCTCGTCTCCTCTCCTCTCCTCTCGTCTCCTCTCGTCTCCTCTCCTCTCGTCTCCTCTCCTCTCCTCTCCTCTCCTCTCCTCTCCTCTCCTCTCGTCTCCTCTCGTCTCCTCTCCTCTCCTCTCCTCTCCTCTCCCCTCCTGTCCTCTCCTCTCCTCTCCTCTCCCCTCCTGTCCTCTCCTCTCCTCTCCCCTCCTCTCCTCTCCTGTCCTCTCCTCTCCTCTAGTCTCCTCTCCTCTCGTCTCCTCTCCTCTCTTCTCGTCTCCTCTCGTCTCCTCTCGTCTCGTCTCCTCTCGTCTCCTCTCGTCTCCTCTCCTCTCGTCTCCTCTAGTCTCCTCTCCTCTCCTCTCCCCTCCTCTCCTCTCCTCTCCTCTCCTCTCCTCTCCTCTCCTCTCCTCTCCTCTCCTCTCCTCTCCTCTCCTCTCCTCTCCTCTCCTCTCCTCTCCTCTCCTCTCCTCTCCTCTCTCCTCTCGTCTCCTCTCCTCTCGTCTCCTCTCCTCTCCTCTCGTCTCCTCTCGTCTCCTCTCCTCGCCCCTCCTCTCCTCTCCTCTCCTCTCCTCTCCCCTCCTGTCCTCTCCTCTCCTCTCCCCTCCTGTCCTCTCCACTCCTCTCCTCTCCCCTCCTCTCCTCTCCTGTCCTCTCCTCTCCTCTCGTCTCCTCTCCTCTCCTCTCGTCTCCTCTCGTCTCCTCTCCTCTCCTGTCCTCTCCTCTCCCCTCCTCTCCTCTCCTCTCCTCTCCTCTCCTCTCCTCTCCTCTCGTCTCCTCTCCTCTCCTCTCGTCTCCTCTCCTCTCCTCTCCTCTCCTCTCCTCTCCTCTCCTCTCCTGTCCTCTCCTCTCCTCTCCCCTCCTGTCCTCTCCACTCCTCTCCTCTCCCCTCCTCTCCTCTCCTCTCCTCTCCTCTCCTCTCGTCTCCTCTCGTCTCCTCTCCTCTCGTCTCCCCTCCTGTCCTCTCGTCTCCTCTCGTCTCCTCTCCTCTCCTGTCCTCTCCTCTCCTCTCCCCTCCTGTCCTCTCCTCTCCTGTCCTCTCCTCTCCTCTCCTCTCCTCTCCTCTCCTCTCTCCTCTCCTCTCGTCTCCTCTCGTCTCCTCTCCTCTCGTCTCCTCTCGTCTCCTCTCGTCTCCTCTCCTCTCCTCTCGTCTCCTCTCGTCTCCTCTCCTCTCCTCTCCTCTCCTCTCCCCTCCTGTCCTCTCCTCTCCTCTCCCCTCCTGTCCTCTCCCCCTCTCCTCTCCTCTCCCCTCCTCTCCTCTCCTCTCCTCTCCTCTCCTCTCCTCTCGTCTCCTCTCCTCTCCTCTCCTCTCCTCTCGTCTCCTCTCGTCTCCTCTCCTCTCGTCTCCTCTCGTCTCCTCTCCTCTCGTCTCCTCTCCTCTCCTCTCCTCTCCTCTCCTCTCCTCTCCTCTCCTCTCCTCTCCTCTCCTCTCCCCTCCTCTCCTCTCCTCTCCTCTCCTCTCCTCTCCTCTCCTCTCCTCTCCTCTCCTCTCCTCTCCTCTCCTCTCCTCTCCTCTCCTCTCCTCTCCTCTCCTCTCCTCTCCTCTCCTCTCCTCTCCTCTCCTCTCTCTCCTCTCCTCTCGTCTCCTCTCCTCTCCTCTCGTCTCCTCTCCTCTCGTCTCCTCTCGTCTCGTCTCCTCTCCTCTCCTCTCCTCTCCTCTCCTGTCCTCTCCTCTCCCCTCCTGTCCTCTCCCTCCTCTCCTGTCCTCTCCTCTCCTCTCCTCTCCTCTCGTCTCCTCTCCTCTCCTCTCCTCTCCTCTCCTCTCCTCTCGTCTCCTCTCCTCTCGTCTCCTCTCCTCTCCTCTCGTCTCCTCTCCTCTCGTCTCCTCTCCTCTCCTCTCGTCTCCTCTCGTCTCCTCTCCTCTCCTCTCCTCTCGTCTCCTCTCGTCTCCTCTCCTCTCCTCTCGTCTCCTCTCCTCTCCTCTCGTCTCCTCTCCGTCAGACCGCACCGCGCCCTCAGACCAGCCATGAGAGGCCGTCCTCAGGTCCAACACTCTGTCATCTCACGGTAAACATTTTGTTGGAACAGAAAGTCCACATCCACTGTGGAAAGTTCCAACCTCTGGGAAAGTGGGAGAAGGACGCCACCTGCTGGTGGACTGCAGGAACCACCCCCCTGATCCAGAACCAGACTTCATCCTGTTTCTGACCTCTGGTTTTTACCCTAAAGCATCATGTTTATATGGTAACGCCTGTCCCTCTTAGCTCCGCCTCCTTCAGCTCGCTGTAGTTTTTACATCAGCTCCAAAAACACAAGGCGCTCATTTCACCAACATCCACATGAAGCCAGTAGGAGATCCTCTCTGGTGTAGTTAATACCTAATAAACAACCACCTTTACTTAGTAACCGATCTGACTCCTTTTATTTATATGATAGTAAAATCAACACTTTGTCGAGTCATAAAGCAACAAACAGAACGGTTAGCTTCAGGGCTACTGTTAGCATTAGAGCCTTTCTTTCTGGGCTCTGATCTCCTGACGTCACATTCTGACACGTCGTGTTTCTGACGGCGGTTTGCTGACTCAGCAGCGTTAACGTTTCATCAGATCTTCTCCTCAGGATGTTCTCTCCCATCATGCAGCAGCTTTGGCTGATTGGACCATGTGAGCAGCGTCCAGTGAACGGTTTCCTCTACATTCTGAACTGGGTTGGTTTTTCCTCCCTCCTCAGAGAAATGAGCCACAACACCAACGTCTCCGCTCTGCCTCCTGATTCTCCACCATGTCAGAAAACACACCTGTAAAGGAGTTCAGGTATCCTGGTGTCTTGTCCTCTGGTGGTGCTAGGATGGAGCAGAAGAGGGAACATCTGGTCTGGTCTGCTCTGGTCTGGTCCAGTCCGGTCCGGTCCGGTCTGGTCTGGTCTGGTCTGGTCTGGTCTGGTCCGATCCGGTCCGGTCTGCTCTGGTCTGGTCTGGTCTGGTTTGGGTCTGGTCTGGTCTGGTCTGGTCTGCTCTGGTTTGGGTCTGGTCTGGTCTGGTCTGGTCCAGTCCGGTCCGGTCCGGTCTGGTCTGGTCTGGTCTGGTCTGGTCTGGTCCGGTCCGGTCTGCTCTGGTCTGGTCTGGTCTGGTTTGGGTCTGGTCTGGTCTGGTCTGGTCTGGTCTGGTCTGGTCTGGTCTGGTCTGGTCTGGTCTGGTCTGGTCTGGTCTGGTCTGCTCTGGTCTGGTCTGGTCTGGTCTGCTCTGGTCTGGTCTGGTCTGGGTCTGGTCTGGTCATTGAAGATGGAGTGGAGTTAAAGCAAAGAGAACAAAGAGCACTAGCGCCCCCTACAGGCTTCCTGTTAACCTCACAATATGAGATTATTGTTCATATTAGTTTAATCATAATTATGACCTCATCTACTTTTTTCATCAAAGTAATGGAAACGAGTGTCTGTATTAATTTTCCTTCCTTATAAAAACTGTAAAACCCTTTTAAATTTATTTCATTCAAATAAAATAAAAAGATAAAAACAACAAAGTATATTCATAACAGAAGAATCTGAATGAAAAGGAGCCGGTAGAAGAACTTCTGCCCCTGTGACTGTGTGAATGAATGATGTAACTCTGTAAAGCGTCTTAGAGTGACCTAGAAAAGCGCTATATAAAACTGATGCATTATTATTATTATTATTATTAAAACATTCATAGTTCAAACTGTCAGACATGCAGTTCATTTAAACCTAAAGTACAGAGAACTCTTAGACGTTGGTTTCATAACTTTTCTATACACTTGATTTAATGCTTTCTAAATATGATAAGTGACTGTGAGTCTTTGATTTCTCTGCTGAGGTTATTCCACAATTTTACACCATTTACTGAAATACTTCATTCTGGTTCTGAATCGAGGTTTTTTAAAGACCCTGACTCCTTTCAACATGTATCCACTGACTCTCTTCTGAAACATTTTCTGAGTATTAGTTGGTAATGTACCTGTATTTGCTCTGTACATGTTTTGTAATATTGTCCAGTCTACCAGGTCATGAAATGTCAGTACTTTATATTTGATGAATAATGGCTCAGAGGGCTCTGTTATTAATGATCTTAATGCTCTTTTCTGTCAGATGACCAAAGGTTGTGTGAAGGGTTAACACGTGACTCCGTCTGGTCCAATCAGTGCGTTACAGCGTTAACAACACAGAGCTGTTCAGTAGAAACTTGACTTTATGTAACACAGCCATGCTTTAGCAATCTTCCCTTTTATATAACTTAACTTATATTATATAACTTATATAACTTATATTATATAACTTATATAACTTATATTATATAACTTATATAACTTATATTATATAACTTATATAACTTATATTATATAACTTATATAACTTATATTATATAACTTATATAACTTATATTATATAACTTATATAACTTATATTATATAACTTATATAACCATCCTCATCAAACCAGTGAGTGAATGTAGCCTCTTTGACTGTTAATGTTTTATATTGACATGAATTTAATTGGTTCGTGTTTAAAAGCATCGAGCTTTAATATAAAGAGTAAAGTGTTTCTTCTGACATCAGGATGTTTCTGAGGGTTTAAATCAGGATAAATGACTTCATGTTATGGTTGCAGAGCTCCACTTTTACAGGATAGAATGAAAACTTACGGTTTGACGTTAAACAGCTGACATAAACAATGAATCAAAGCCTCTGACGTCACCGGTAGTGGACGTGCGTGGCCCCGCCCACCAGGAGGAGGCTGCTGGCCCTTTAAGGTGATGCAGCGGGACCAGCAGACCGTCCCGGTCCGGTCCATCATGGCCTCCTCACCGCCCACACCGGGGACACCGCGACCGGCCAGCGGACCTTCTGCTCCCGCAGCGGAGACGGACGTGAAGCGGAAGCAGCGGAGCCGGTAGAAGCGAGCCGCCTCCTCCCGGTCTCCCCCCGGTCTCCTCCATGCCGTCGTCTAGAGCCAAGTCCAGCTAGTCGGTCAGGAGGATGCGGATCCGGATCCGGGCGGCGGCGGAAGCATGAGCGTCAACCTGTCGGTCCAGCAGGTCCTGAGCCTCTGGGTTCAAGGCTCCGCCCTGCAGCAGTTCCCAGGTAGGAAGGTGTGTGTGTGTGTGTGGGGGGGGGGGGGCGTCTATTTTAAAGCCTGATGAGGATCTGGGGTGCAGGAGGACCAGGACCTCCTCTGATAGACCTCCAGGTCTGATCTATGAAGCTCCTCCTACCAGATACTGGCTTCTGGTCTTCAGGCAGGTCTTCATCAGTCACCTGGTCCAGGTCTGACCTCACCTGGTCCAGGTCTGACATCACCTGGTCCAGGTCTGACATCACCTGGTCCAGGTCTGACCTCACCTGGTCCAGTCTGACCTCACCTGATCTCTCAGACCACCACCAGTAGGTCAGGTGGGTGAAGGTTCTTGCCCAAGGACACAACGACAAAGTAACCCAGCTGGATCTGGGATCAAACCAGTGACCCTCTGGTTGCCACTCTATCTACTGAGCTACACGCCGCCCCAGATCCTGAAGAGCTGTCAGTTTGTTCACTAGTCACTGTTGTTTTGGGTCCTGGGGGCCCTTTAGGGCTCTTTAGGACCCTTTAGAACCCTGTAGGGCCCTTTAGGACCCTTTAGAACCCTTTAGAACCCGTTAGGACCCTTTAGGGCCCTGTGGGGCCCTTTAGGACCCTTTAGAACCCTTTAGGGCCCTTTAGGACCCTTTAGAACCCTTTAGGACCCTTTAGAACCCTGTAGGGCCCTTTAGAACCCTTTAGAACCCTGTAGGGCCCTTTAGGACCCTTTAGAACCCTGTAGGACCCTTTAGAACCCTTTAGGCCCCTTTAGGACCCTTTAGAACCCTTTAGGACCCTTTAGGGCCCTTTAGGACCCTTTAGATCCCTTTAGGACCCTTTAGACCCTTTAGGACCCTTTAGGGCCCTTTAAAACCCTTTAGGGCCCTTTAGGACCCTTTAGAACCCTTTAGGACCCTTTAGAACCCTTTAGAACCCTTTAGGGCCCTTTAGGGCCCTTTAGGGCCCTTTAGGACCCTTTAGAACCCTGTAGGACCCTTTAGATCCCTTTAGGACCCTTTAGACCCTTTAGGACCCTTTAGGGCCCTTTAAAACCCTTTAGGACCCTTTAGATCCCTTTAGGACCCTTTAGACCCTTTAGGACCCTTTAGGGCCCTTTAAAACCCTTTAGGACCCTTTAAAACCCTTTAGGACCCTTTAGGGCCCTTTAGAACCCTTTAAAACCCTTTAGGACCCTTTAGAACCCGTTAGGACCCTTTAGAACCCTTTAGGACCCTTTAGATCCCTTTAGGACCCTTTAGAACCCTTTAGGACCCTTTAGGACCCTTTAGGGCCCTTTAGGGCCCTTTAGGGCCCTTTAGAACCCTTTAGGACCCTTTAGATCCCTTTAGGACCCTTTAGAACCCTTTAGGACCCTTTAGGGCCCTTTAGGACCCTTTAGAACCCTTTAGGACCCTTTAGAACCCTTTAGGACCCTTTAGGGCCCTTTAGGGCCCTTTAGAACCCTTTAGGACCCTTTAGGGCCCAGGGCCAGAGGTTCCTACCCTGCTGTAGAACCTGTTGAGGCTGAAGCGGTTTGAGTCGGACCTGATGACCTGCTGGCTTCTTGTCCCGTCAGAGATGTGGTACTGGGTGTTCCTGTGGTGCCTCTTCTCCTCGCTCTTCGTCCACGGCGCCGCCGGGCTGCTGATGCTGATCCTGCTGCAGCGCCACAGGTGGGGGCGCCTCATCACGCTGGTGCTGGTCAGCGTGGGCTTCCTGGTCTCCCTCTCTGGAGCCGTCGTCACCAGTAAGTCCCACGCTTCGTTACGTCAGGAGGCAGCGCAGGACGCCTGGGTCAGAGGTCAAAGGTCACGTCAGGACTATTAGAAACAAAACGAACGAGAGGAGCTCGTCTGGAAGGTTTCAGGACTCTGATTGGTCAGGTTTCTTCTGATCGAATCACAAGCTGAGAAATTCTTCACATCAAATAAAAACAGGAACAGGAAGTATGAATAAACACATCAAGGTCAGGTTCTGACCTTAGAGGTTCTGAGAGGTTCTGAGAGGTTCTGAGAGGTTCTGAGAGGTTCTGAGAAGTTCTGAGAGGTTCTGAGAGGTTCTGAGAAGTTCTGAGAGGTTCTGAGAAGTTCTGAGAGGTTCTGAGAGGTTCTGAGAGGTTCTGAGAGGTTCTGAGAGGTTCTGAGAAGTCTGAGAGGTTCTGAGAGGTTCTGAGAGGTTCTGAGAAGTTCTGAGAGGTTCTGAGAAGTTCTGAGAGGTTCTGAGAGGTTCTGAGAAGTTCTGAGAGGTTCTGAGAGGTTCTGAGAGGTTCTGAGAGGTTCTGAGAGGTTCTGAGA
>SSNR01000083.1:286699-309433 GCA_006937965.1 Callopanchax toddi
TAACCTCTACAGTTAGAACTCTATATTACATGTTAGCTAACCTCTACAGTTAGAACTCTATATTACCTGTTAGCTAACCTCTACAGTTAGAACTCTATATTACCTGTTAGCTAACCTCTACAGTTAGAACTCTATATTACCTGTTAGCTAACCTCTACAGTTAGAACTCTATATTACCCGTTAGCTAACCTCTACAGTTAGAACTCTATATTACCTGTTAGCTAACCTCTACAGTTAGAACTCTATATTACCTGTTAGCTAACCTCTACAGTTAGAACTCTATATTACCTGTTAGCTAACCTCTACAGTTAGAACTCTATATTACCTGTTAGCTAACCTCTACAGTTAGAACTCTATATTACCTGTTAGTTAACCTCTACAGTTAGAACTCTATATTACCTGTTAGCTAACCTCTACAGTTAGAACTCTATATTACCTGTTAGCTAACCTCTACAGTTAGAACTCTATATTACCTGTTAGCTAACCTCTACAGTTAGAACTCTATATTACCTGTTAGCTAACCTCTAGGTTACCATGATACTGTAACAGGTAATATTGTGTTTCAGTGCATAACTATGACATTTCTGAGTTGTTGTAATCATTGGAAATTAGATACTAAATTGTCACCGATCTGCAGCAGTGTCTCCCTAGAGACCACGCCCACTTTGAGTAATGTGACTGGAGGGCAAGGTCCTTGCAGTAGATAACAAATAGAAGGCCACTTCAGAATGACCCTAATGACCTTTCCAATAAAAACAAAAACCTATCTGTCAGAATCTGATCTGTTCTCCAATCAGCCTCATTAAAGCCATCGATGGTTTCCTGGTCAAACGGAGTCAGAGTCCACCAACGGTTCCAAACTAAACGCTGAGTGAGACGGGCTCAGGTTGTTCTCAGTGATGACTCTGACAGTTAGATCTGGGTCTTCAACATGGATCAAACATACCTATCGTCACGCCGTACATGTTTGGACTCTTAAAGGAAACATTTATCTTCTACACACTGTTCCTGTCTGACCATGTGACCAGGATGGATATTTCATGGTGCATTCAAGTACATCACGTAAACTCAATAATCCAGACTGAAAAAGTAGCCAGTTAGATGAAAAGAGAGAATCTTCCTCCTGATTTATCAGCTCCTTGTGGTGTGACCAGATTCAGAGAGTAACCATGGCGATGGATGAACCAGGGGTCAGCTGCACTTCAACAACAAACTAGATCCAAAAACTAGCTTCACCTTCACAACCTAAACAAGCTGCAGCTCCACTAACGGGAAGAATTAGATAAAGCTGATTTGGCCCCGCCCACTTCACACTCAAATGTGATTGGCTGATGTGTGTGTTTCTAAACAAACTCCTCCTGCTGAGACTTTGACCCTTCTGTCCTGATACTGAAGTCCTGACCAATCAGAAAGCAGAGTCACATTTTTCTGCCTAGCAACGTCAAAATACCAGTTGTGATTGGATCTCCATGTTTTGAATTCAGACCTTGTTGTTCTAAGTAGGTTAGTTTACAGAGAATGGAGTTAAATCACTTTAAATAATGATAAACTACATTTTTAATAAAAGCTGGTTTCCTGGCCTGATGGAGCCGAGGATCCTCTGGTGGCTGATTTCTCATCCGGTTCGACCCGGTCCTGGATCAGGATTCAGGATCGGATCTGTGAGGTTTTCTCCTCCTGCAGACGCTCGGCCCTCCTCTGGTGAGGATCTGGATCTATCCAGCCTGGTTTCTGCTGGTTTAGAGGAACTTCTAAACTCCTGAAGACTTGAATCTGTCCACACATGCAGTGGATCCTGTGGGTCGGAGTCCTCCATGTTTTAGTTTTATTGATCCTGTTTAACGTCACAGATGATGTTTATATTTAAACCAGCACCTTGATCATTGGTCGTTATGAATGTGATCTAAATGATGTGTGTGTACGTGCACGTGTGCATGTGTGTCTTCTGGCTCTGCATTATGTAACTGACCTACAGTACCAGCTCAGCCCACATGGGGGCGCTGAGGACCAGGAGGACCCTGACTGACGCTCAGGTCTGGTGTGAGCTGGCGTTAAAATGTACAACCTGTAAAGTCCAGTTTTTAACTTTTCTACCAGCTGATGTTTCTAAGAGCTGCCTGTTTGTGTGCAGACTGTAAAGATTCTGGAATAAAACACTTTGACACAATCAGGACTTTTGTTTTCAGAGCAGCCGTAGGGTTCCTCCAAAGCCGAGACCCAGTCCTAAAGAACGGGTCTGGGGCCACCACACAAAGAGCTCAAAATAATCCCCATAATGCACTCTGCTCCTCGTCCTTTAAGGTTATCTGATGTGACCTTTGGCTCCAGATGAACTTTCCTCTCCGTTTGTTTCCGAGCCATGAATAACCGAGGAGGAATTTAATCATCAGAACCATAAAGGTCTCCGTTATCGGACTGTTGTTTGTTATTTTGTTCTTCAACAGAACAGAAGGCGGCTTTAGCCAATCGGAGGCCGCCGAGCAGGAAGTGTTTCATAAGAGGCCGGAGAATGCTGGAGGAGTTTCTGAGGTTGAACAGAGATGCTTACGTTCCTGACGGAACATGAATCCCTCCTGAGAGGAGCAGAACACTCCTTCTGACCTGAGACGTTCTCCGTGTTAGAACCCGGTTCCTTTAAACGTTGGGTCAAAATCAGGAGGAGTTCATGTTTCTGCAGCTGAGCTGTTTGAGACAATATGCTGCAGTGCATTATGGGTAAATGAGCCCAACTTGGTACATACCAGCCTCTGTCTGTGCAACCAGAAGAAAAACATCTGACTTCAGTTCTGAGGCTCTAAGAGGTTCTGGTCTTCAGGGTTCCAGCAGCAATGAAGCTAACTGGATCTGGACCTGGTCCTGGTCTGGATCAGATTCTGGTTCTGTCCTGGATCTGGTTCTTTTACTGGACCTGGTCCTGTGGTATGCAGCGGGTCTGGACCCCAGCCCCCCTCTGGGACGTGCAGCGGGTCTGGACCCCAGCCCCCCTCGGGGGCGTGCAGCGGGTCTGGACCCCAGCCCCCCTCGGGGACGTGCAGCGGGTCTGGACCCCAGCCCCCCTCTGGGACATGCAGCGGGTCTGGACCCCAGCCCCCCTCGGGGACGTGCAGCGGGTCGGGTCTGGACCACAGCCCCCCTCGGGGGCGTGCAGCGGGTCGGGTCTGGACCACAGCCCCCCTCGGGGGCGTGCAGCGGGTCTGGACCCCAGCCCCCCTCGGGGGCGTGCAGCGGGTCTGGACCCCAGCCCCCCTCGGGGGCGTGCAGCCTCTCGTCTTATTGTTTCCTGTAGAGGAAACCCTCCAGCTGAGGCGGCCTGTCGGGACCCTCCAGGAACAATGACTGGCAGCGGGCCCAGCCGGACCCAGAAGACCACGTTACATTATGGACCTGCCTGACTCACATCTAGTCTATAAAGCTCCATCAGAGGCCGCCTGGACTCAGCTGTGACCTTAGAGACGGGTCCTCCTGTCTGGAGGACTGACGGACATCTGCTTTGTTCTTGTCTAGATGAGAAGTTCTGGGTCGGTCAGAGGACAAGGTCAAAGGAGGACATGAGACGGGACATGATGGTGTGTGGACTGGAGGAGCTTTCATTCTGATGAGACTCAGGATCCTTCAGGAACTAAAGGAACAGGTTGAGTCTCAGATCAAAAGTTTCAACTAATTCAGTCAAATTTGAACTAACAGAGTCAAAGCATCCATTAAACAACCAATGAAAACCTTTCCAGATGATTCCTAGTTGACCTTTATAAATAAATATTAATCATGAACACGTTAAACTTTCCTGATTGGTCAGAAATGACGTCAGCTCTCAGAAACTCTGATGTGATTAAAGAAAAACTGAATCTATTATAAACCTGTAGGTGTAGTTCTGTGTGAGTCCAGCAGAGGGCAGAACTACCCAGTCTGGTCCAGTTCTGACGGGGACCCCTCAGAGGTTTCCATTATGATAAAACCAGTTTATTACAAGTTTTTATTATTATTTATAACAAATCTACTGTCATCAGCTGACCTGAGTCTGGACCTGAGATCATCTGGATTTATTGTTTTCACATGACCTGATGTGACCTGATATGACCTGATGTGACCTGATGTGACCTGATATGACCTGAGGGGACCTGATATGACCTGATGTGATCTGAGGGGACCTGATATGACCTGATGTGACCTGATATGACCTGATGTGACCTGATATGACCTGAGGGGACCTGATGTGACCTGATATGACCTGAGGGGACCTGATATGACCTGAGGGGACCTGATATGACCTGATGTGACCTGAGGGGACCTGATATGACCTGATGTGACCTGATATGACCTGATACGACCTGAAGGGACCTGAGGGGACCTGATATGACCTGATGTGACCTGGTATGACCTGATGTGACCTGAAGGGACCTGAGGTGACCTGATATGACCTGAGGGGACCTGATGTGACCTGAGGTGACCTGATATGACCTGAGGGGACCTGATGTGACCTGAAGGGACCTGAGGTGACCTGATATGACCTGAGGGGACCTGATATGACCTGAGGGGACCTGATATGACCTGAGGGGACCTGATGTGACCTGATATGACCTGAAGGGACCTTAGGTGACCTGATATGACCTGAGGTGACCTGATGTGACCTGAAGGGACCTGAGGTGACCTGATATGACCTGAGGTGACCTGGAGTTTTAGAGATTTGAACTGAACTGAGATCCAGAACCACCTGAGGTCCTGCTGCTGAAGGAGGATCTACAAACCCTTTGAAGTTGATCTGAACTCGTTTTCTGACCTGGTGGATTATAAAGGTGTTTTCTGATGTTTAAAACCTTAAAATTTAAAAGATGCATTTTCACTTTTTATTCACAGCTTCGTTTCATCTGGAAATTTTAATAAATTAATTTCAACAAACCAGGAAGCTCAGCAGTGACATCACAACCAGATCTTTTCAGAGAAAACAGGATCAGAGGAGCTCCACCAGAGGAGCTCCTCTGGTGGAGCTCCTCTGGTGGAGCTCCTCTGGTAGAGCTCCTCTGGTGGAGCTCCTCTGGTAGAGCTCCTCTGGTGGAGCTCCTCTGGTAGAGCTCCTCTGGTGGAGCTCCTCTGGTGGAGCTCCTCTGGTAGAGCTCCTCTGGTGGAGCTCCTCTGGTGGAGCTCCTCTGGTAGAGCTCCTCTGGTGGAGCTCCTCTGGTAGAGCTCCTCTGGTGGAGCTCCTCTGGTGGAGCTCCTCTGGTAGAGCTCCTCTGGTAGAGCTCCTCTGGTAGAGCTCCTCTGGTGGAGCTCCATCAGACGTGACGGCGTTCACTGCTCACATGAAGCGTCTCAGAGGACACGTAAGACACCGAGTGTCTTCTCAGAGGGTTTCCTCCTCCGTCCGTCCCGCTGATCCGTTATGTAACAGACTGGATCTGCTCAGAGTCTGTCAGCTGCTCCAGCCAAACAATCTTCATCTTCCTCTTCATCAATAATGGATCCACGCTGAGAAAACGTTGGTTGTCTCTACGCCTCAGGACGTTCCTCAGGAACAGTTATGTAACAGCAGAGGGGAGTTCAGGAGCTCCTGGGGGGGGGGGGGGGGGGGGGGGGGGGGGGGGGGGGGGGGGGGGGGGGGGGGGGGGGGTTGAGTGTTTTTGTAGACGTCAGGTTCTGGGTTTTGGTTTTATCACAGGTCTGGATCTTTGTGTCTTTTGTTATCAGTTAAATAAAATAAAACATTAAAAACTGAACTCTTAACCTAAAACTGAGATTTAACCCAAACAACCTGCAGCTTCATGTCACCACTCATCCGTTAAAGCTGCTGTTTCTCTTCTCTGTCCTCAGCTGACCTTTACGTTTTTGATGCTGAGCCTGATTTGACGTGGGGGCGGGCTTAGAGCCCATTGGCTATCTAAATGACTGACAACTGGGCTTGACATCCTTTCCATCTGAGAGGCGTTTGTTTCTGTTGTTGGTGCCAGAGATTAGTCTGATCCCGTCTCTGCTGAATTAACTGGGATCTCCCTGCAGGTCAACCATCGCCTCAGCGTTTTCTTCAGCCGAGGCGGGATCAGACTAATCTCTGGCACCGACAATAGAATCTGTTGTCTTTAGGAATTGTTTACTTTCAGTTTTAGGTTCATAGTTGTTTTTTTTATTTACTTCCAGCTGATCCTGTTTTGACATCATTTTTTTACATTTTCGTCACTGAGGGTCACCAGCCTCTTCAGGACTCAACGGTCCCTTCTAAAACCCTGCTGTAGATCGATCTGTTAAACACTCCAGTTCTTCTGAGAGGTCAATGATTTTAACGCTTTTAAAGAATAAATTTGACACAAAGACATCAACTGTATCGTGTTTATCCTGGATGACTAGACGCGGGACAGCTGAGTCTGTTGATGAAGTTTTGGTTTAAATAAACTTGGAGCTGAATGTTTTCCTCTCTAGCGCCACCTGGTGGTTGTTCTGGTTGATCGTTGATGACATTTTACTCAGTCGTTGTTTAATGTGTGACTGATCTGCAGCAGTGTCTCTCCTGATATCTGACGAGCCATATCGCTCCGGTCGGAGGACTACTTCCTGTTTCTATAGACTCCACCCACTGTGAGTGATGTCACCAGATAAATAACTGACCCAAACCGAGTTGTTAGTGTCTCCTGAATCCAGACCAGTCCAGAATGTTGTGGTCCAGTAAAACCCACCAGGGACCCCTAAACCAGCAGACCTGTCCCTGCAGCGCTCGGCGGTGGTGGGTGGGCAGAATGTGGTCAAATAAAGAGCAAAGAGAATGAGTCACCGCTGTCCCAGTCTGGATAAAAATACCTCCACATCCAAACAGAAGCTCCTCCACGCCTGGTTGATGTTACATAAGAGGCAGCGTGGGAGGTGAGATGTATAATTCATCAGCGAGCAGAGGGCAGCTCTGCTTGATTCTGCCTGAATGAACCGTAAAATTTAGGATGTAAAGTGAAATGAAGGAGAGCAAAGTGACAGACGAGCCAGAGGCTGATCCAGAAGGATGAAGAGTGAGAAAAACATCAGGAGGAGGAGACGTCATCAGAAGACACCAGAGGAAGGACTTTACGCTAAGGCTATAGCATCATCAGCATCATCAGCATCCATAACATCAGAATCCATAACATCAGGATCCATACCATCAGGATCCATAACATCAGGATCCATAACATCAGGATCCATAACATCAGGATCCATAACATCAGGATCCATAACATCAGGATCCATAACATCAGGATCCATAACATCAACATCCATAACATCAGGATCCATAACATCAGGATCCATAACATCAGCATCCATACCATCAGGATCCATAACATCAGGATCCATAACATCAGGATCCATAACATCAGGATCCATAACATCAGGATCCATAACATCAGGATCCATAACATCAGGATCCATAACATCAACATCCATAACATCAACATCCATACCATCAGGATCCATAACATCAGGATCCATACCATCAGGATCCATAACATCAGGATCCATAACATCAGGATCCATAACATCAGGATCCATAACATCAGGATCCATAACATCAGGATCCATAACATCAGGATCCATAACATCAACATCCATAACATCAGGATCCATAACATCAGGATCCATAACATCAGCATCCATACCATCAGGATCCATAACATCAGGATCCATAACATCAGGATCCATAACATCAGGATCCATAACATCAGGATCCATAACATCAGGATCCATAACATCAGGATCCATAACATCAACATCCATAACATCAACATCCATACCATCAGGATCCATAACATCAGGATCCATAACATCAGGATCCATAACATCAGGATCCATAACATCAGAATCCATAACATCAGAATCCATAACATCAGGATCCATAACATCAACATCCATAACATCAACATCCATACCATCAGGATCCATAACATCAGAATCCATAACATCAGGATCCATAACATCAGGATCCATAACATCAGGATCCATAACATCAGCATCCATAACATCAGGATCCATACCATCAGGATCCATAACATCAGGATCCATAACATCAGAATCCATAACATCAGGATCCATAACATCAGAATCCATAACATCAGAATCCATAACATCAGGATCCATAACATCAGGATCCATAACATCAGGATCCATAACATCAACATCCATAACATCAACATCCATACCATCAGGATCCATAACATCAGGATCCATAACATCAACATCCATAACATCAGGATCCATAACATCAGGATCCATAACATCAGAATCCATAACATCAGAATCCATAACATCAGAATCCATAACATCAGGATCCATAACATCAGAATCCATAACATCAGGATCCATAACATCAGGATCCATAACATCAACATCCATAACATCAGAATCCATAACATCAGGATCCATAACATCAACATCCATAACATCAACATCCATAACATCAGAATCCATAACATCAGAATCCATAACATCAACATCCATAACATCAACATCCATAACATCAGAATCCATAACATCAGGATCCATAACATCAGGATCCATAACATCAACATCCATAACATCAGAATCCATAACATCAGAATCCATAACATCAGGATCCATAACATCAGAATCCATAACATCAGGATCCATAACATCAACATCCATAACATCAGAATCCATAACATCAGGATCCATAACATCAACATCCATAACATCAGAATCCATAACATCAGGATCCATAACATCAACATCCATAACATCAGAATCCATAACATCAGGATCCATAACATCAACATCCATAACATCAGAATCCATAACATCAGGATCCATAACATCAACATCCATAACATCAGAATCCATAACATCAGGATCCATAACATCAACATCCATAACATCAGAATCCATAACATCAGAATCCATAACATCAGGATCCACAGAAACAATAAACCAGGAAAACCAGGAGTTCATAAAACCAGCAGGTTTTGAATCATTTACTGAAGGACGTCTGGTTCCTTTTTTAACCAATGAAAATCACCTGGTTTTAGGTGAGATGATGACCTCATCAGAATATTAAACATCTAACACATTATAAAGAATCTTACAGGTCAGGAACAGCTTCCTCCGTTCTAACAGAAGTACGTAGAACCGAGCTTTGATCTGGTCTGACTCCAGTCAGGATGTGGTTTTGACCTGTTTCCTGTTTCTGGGTGATGGATGTGATGGTTCAACCCGACCTGGAGCTGGTTCAAGTGTTTTCTGTTTCACTGAGTTCAGATTTCATCCACTCAGATCCTGATGACGTTCTTAAATCTAAAGATGACGTGAGGTCATCAGTGTTCCTGCAGCTCTTTTCTCCTCAGAAGCTCTTTAACTTTCCTCTTTTCTACTGAAACACATTTAATTTAGAAGAAACACTTCATTTACTTCATATTCTCAGGAACTCTGAGGGTTTCCCCTCATTAGACCTTCAGGAGAGTGACCTCACTGGAAATGTTGACACTCCAGTCTTCTCCAGAAGCTCCGTCCTACGACCTCCTCCTGAATCCTCAGCTCAGCGTTCTGCAGCTGAGAGGAAACTCATCTGGACCAAAGGAAGTCACCAACACAGACCCTCAGACCACCACCAGGTCCCTCAGACCACCACCAGGTCCCTCAGACCACCACCAGGTCCTTCAGACCACCACCAGGTCCCTCAGACCACCACCAGGTCCCTCAGACCACCACCAGGTCCTTCAGACCACCACCAGGTCCCTCTGACCTGCACCAGGTCCCTCTGACCTCCACCAGGTCCTCAGACCACCACCAGGTCCCTCAGACCACCACCAGGTCCCTCAGACCACCACCAGGTCCTTCAGACCACCACCAGGTCCCTCTGACCTCCACCAGGTCCCTCTGACCTCCACCAGGTCCCTCTGACCTCCACCAGGTCCCTCAGACCACCACCAGGTCCCTCAGACCACCACCAGGTCCCTCAGACCACCACCAGGTCCCTGTGACCTCCACCAGGTCCCTCTGACCTCCACCAGTTCTCTCTGACCTCCACCAGGTACCTCTGACCGCCACCAGGTCCCTCAGACCACCACCAGGTCCCTCAGACCACCACCAGGTCCCTCAGACCACCACCAGGTCCCTCAGACCACCACCAGGTCCTTCAGACCACCACCAGGTCCCTCTGACCTCCACCAGGTCCCTCTGACCACCACCAGGTCCCTCTGACCTCCACCAGGTCCCTCTGACCTCCACCAGGTCCCTCTGACCTCCACCAGATCCCTCAGACCACCACCAGGTCCCTCAGACCACCACCAGATCCCTCAGACCACCACCAGGTCCCTCAGACCACCACCAGGTCCCTCTGACCTCCACCAGGTCCCTCAGACCACCACCAGGTCCTTCAGACCACCACCAGGTCCCTCAGACCACCACCAGGTCCCTCTGACCTCCACCAGGTCCCTCTGACCTCCACCAGGTCCCTCAGACCACCACCAGATCCCTCAGACCACCACCAGGTCCCTCTGACCTCCACCAGGTCCCTCTGACCTCCACCAGGTCCCTCAGACCTCCACCAGGTCCCTCTGACCTCCATCAGTAGACAAGGTGGGTAAAGTGTCTCCAAGGACAAAGTGACCCAGCTGGATCTGGGATTGAAGACCCGTCCCCCCTACATGCTGGTTTTTGAAACCTTCTGGGATCTTTAGATTGAAGCTGCTCCCGCCTAGCCGTTAGCTCATCAGTCCTGGTCTGGACCTGTTTCTGGACCTTTGACCACTACCTGCAGTCCCGCGCTGTGACCACCAGGTGGCGCTGGGTCAGATTTCAGCTCCGGTTGGACCCGAAGAGAAGAAGTTTCTACTCAGCTTCATGTGAAACAGCTGTTCGGTTCTTCAGCAGCATCCAGGTCCAGTGAGTCCATGTCCTGCTGGGGGGACACCTTAGGACTCTTTAGGACTTCACCTGCTCCTCAAACTGGACCCGAGTCCACCAGAGCAGACCAGGTAAACAGAGTCTACTGATGAGGTTTAAAGGTTGTTCCTGATTGGCTGCTTTAAGGTTCTGGGTTTAATGGAGTCCAGAATCCAGATGGTTTTATGACTTGAACCCTGTAGCTCCAGCGGGGAGGTTGGAGTTAGCTTCTGGCTAAAAGGGGACAGGTCAGACCTGGACTGGACTGGTCAGACCTGGACTGGTCAGACCTGGACTGGTCAGACCTGGAATCAGAACCTTGAGAACCCAGGTTCTGATTTGTGGAACCTGTTCTCTGATTAGTGAATAGAGGCCTGACCTGGGTTCAGTCCTGGTCCTGGTCTGATGGTTCCACTGGTTAGTGACCTTTACTAGTCCTACCTGGTAGTACAGAGACCAGTCAGGGTTTAAGTGGCCCTCCTTGAATGTGGAGTTTAGTTGGACGACGTTCTGATTTGTTACAGTTTCCTTTAAAACCCATAAATAAACCGACTGATGATGTCATCATGGAAACCAGGTCCATGCAGAGCTCAGCTGGAACACTTCCTGTTTGGAGACATTTTCACCATCAACTCCTGTCTCTGAGCTGAGAGACACTCAGTCTGATCTGATCTGAACGGACTCTGATTGGGTCTCTGTTGGAGCTCTGAGAAAACCAGTTCCTCTGTGTCCGAGTCCTGGTTCAGAAAACCAGTTCCTCTGTGTCTGAGTCCTGGTTCAGAAAACCAGTTCCTCTGTGTCTGAGTCCTGGTTCAGAAAACCAGTTCCTCTGTGTCCGAGTCCTAGTTCAGAAAACCAGTTCCTCTGTGTCTGAGTCCTGGTTCAGAAAACCAGTTCCTCTGTGTCTGAGTCCTGGTTCAGAAAACCAGGAGACCATCTCAGACCTGGACTCCATGGAGGAGCAGAGTGATGGTTGAAACTCCCTCTCTCTCCTCGTTGCTCCTCCTCTTTACCTCAGCTGGGTTCCGGGTCACAGGTTGGGTTTGACTGGAGCTTCTGAGACGTCAATCAGCTTGTTGCTATGGTTACACATCATAACAAGAGGCTGAAAAGTTGTAGCCAAAATCCTCCAAGCAGCACAGGATTCAGACCAGAACAGAATCAGTCAGAAACCAGAGCTGCTGCCACCAGGTGGCGCCGCTCTAGAACCCCTTGGTTCTGGTTGGTGTGAACAGTAATGGTTCTAGGATGGAACTAAAGAACCGGGCTGAGACCTGCTGAGAGGTGGTCTAGGTCGTGATGTGGTCTAGATCAGGACCACAACGTAGCCCCGCCCACAGGCAGTCTGACCAATCAGCAGAGTGCACCTTCTCACCTGGTTTGTTTTGTTCTGTTTTCTCTGAACCTCTAACCTGATTCAGACCGGAGGAGCTGAACTACAGGAGACGCCATTAGTCATGTGATCGTTTCTGTGATGGCGGCAAAATGTTTGATTTGTTTTTAAAATCATCTCCAAGGTAACGAGCAGCTCAGATGGTGACAGATCAGAGCGGCTCTGGTGGTCTCCAGGAGAGGGTCCAGACCTCATGGTGTGTGTGTGTGTGTGTGTGTGGTGAGGGTGGGGTGGGGGAGTATCTCAGTGTTTCCATGACAACAGTCTCCGTTATGTAACATCATATGGTGTGGTGTAAACAAAGCCTCCACCTTCCATCAGAGCTGAAGAGACAAACGTTTGATCCAAATCGATGCTGAAGCTGCTCCAGTCGCCGTCTGAGTCGTTTAACCTCTGACTCTGCATGACGTCACTAATTCACACTCCTCTGACTCGGCATGACGTCACTAATTCACACTCCTCTGACTCGGCATGACGTCACTAATTCATACTCCTCTGACTCAGCATGACGTCACTAATTCACACTCCTCTGACTCAGCATGACGTCACTAATTCACACTCCTCTGACTCAGCATGATGTCACTAATTCACACTCCTCTGACTCGGCATGACGTCACTAATTCATACTCCTCTGACTCAGCATGATGTCACTAATTCACACTCCTCTGACTCAGCATGATGTCACTAATTCATACTCCTCTGACTCAGCATGATGTCACTAATTCACACTCTGACTCAGCATGACGTCACTAATTCATACTCCTCTGACTCAGCATGATGTCACTAATTCACACTCCTCTGACTCAGCATGATGTCACTAATTCATACTCCTCTGACTCAGCATGATGTCACTAATTCACACTCCTCTGACTCAGCATGACGTCACTAATTCACACTCCTCTGACTCGGCATGACGTCACTAATTCACACTCCTCTGACTCAGCATGACGTCACTAATTCACACTCCTCTGACTCGGCATGACGTCACTAATTCAAACTCCTCTGACTCGGCATGATGTCACTAATTCACACTCCTCTGATTCAGCATGACGTCACTAATTCAAACTCCTCTGACTCGGCATGATGTCACTAATTCACACTCCTCTGATTCAGCATGACGTCATTAGTTCAAACTCCTCTGACTCGGCATGACGTCACTAGTTCAAACTCCTGAGCTGTGTGGTGCATTGTGGGTCTTTGTGACCCGTCCTGTGGACAGCCGGCGCTCTGTGCTGTGTTTAGGTAACATCTGGTGTTGATGTCCAGTCTGAGCGTTCTGACAGACACGGACCATCATGAACCTCCGCCCAGACTCGCTGCCTGCTAACAGAAACATGGCGTTCTGATGATGAAAGCGCTCTCTCTTCGGATGTTTGCCTGTAATAAACATCTATTTTTGATCTGAAGCAAATAAAGATAAGAACAGCAGAAGGAACCGGATGAGAACCAGACAGAGGACCGTGTTGTTCTCCTGCAGCTGATCCGGTTTGGAGGAACGATGCTGAAAAGACCAGAGAGTTTGATTCATCCACTCTGATCCAGTAGAAGCCAAATCAGAGCTGCTGGTTGGTTCTAATGTTTGTCTACTCCGTCAGGCGTCGCCATAGTGATTCATCTTCCTGCACTAATCCGGTTTGGGACCGGATCAAGACTCGAGTCTTTTAGACTCCACTGGAGGTGTAATCTCTGTTTCTCTGAGCAGAGGCTGTTCATCTCCCAGCAGCGAGGAGAAAAGAGGAAACAGAAACACACTGTGGGCTAAAACCCTGTCGGTTCTTAGAGGACGACTCTGATCTTCTGATGTTGTGAAAAAGTCTCAATGCGTTTAGTAGTGATGACCTTTGACCTTTCCAACGCGTCTCCGTGTCTGGGTCCCTGCTGCGTTCAGGTGTTTCACTCTGTAACCTGTTAGCTTGGTGCCGCTAGCAGCGGTGAGTCATAACGCCGGCCTCAGACTCTCACTGGTTAATGGGACGTTTTCCTCACTTCCTGTGGGTGACATCAGGGTCCTGCAGCAGCATCTGACTCTAGATCAGGTTGAAGTTTCCTGTTCTCAAAAGGTCAGGACTGATTTCTACTGTGGAGTCGAAACCAGACGGGAACTGGATCCAACCATCAGAGGTCCACAGCTGACTGCTGAGCAACCAGTAGAGATGGCACAACATCAATAATGTTCAAATATTAGAACCAGTTCAGACCTGCTGGGATCCACAGTCAGACTGAAACTCTAGTTTAATCTAAATATTCATCGTTTAACCTAAACGTGGTTTTAGCTCAACGTTCAGCAACATTATAAATACTTGATCCTAAATGTAGAGGTGGGTTTTAGTCGGCACCAGGCCTCTGTGGGATGTGAGCCTCTGTGGGATGTGAGCCTCTGTGGGATGTGAGCCTCTGTGGGATGTGAGCCTCTGTGGGATGTGAGCCTCTGTGGGATGTGAGCCTCTGTGGGATGTGAGCCTCTGTGGGATGTGAGCCTCTGGTTTCTTCATGTCAGCTGATTCTGCTCATCAGAGCTCAAACGTCTCCTCACTTTGTGTTTTGGTCCAACCTGGAGAGACGTCACAGTGGGAGGAGTCTGAGGAGGCTCTGATTGGTTACGGACGTAAAGATGACTGAACAGATATCTGACCCCGAAGAGCCTCAGTTTGGAGAAACATCAGTTTTGATTGGACTGACGAGCTAATGGCTAACCTTTAAGAAGCTGCAGATGAACGATCAAATAAACGAGTCCTCTGAAAACTGAAGATCAGAATCAGACGTTCTGTTGAAACTTTTAGAACTGAAGACACAGACGGACCTGAGTGGATCAAAGGGTTCCTTCATCGGTTCTTATAAACAAACTGTTTTCACTAAAACCTCCTGTTTTTATTCTCTGACTGGATCTGGACCAGAACGGTTCATTTATCATTAGATTCAGATTTTTATTATTTAGGATTTTATTCTCTCATTTGAGATCATATTATTTATTTAGATCATATCTATTGTCATTTTTATAACCGTGTTTAAAATTATTTTTTATTAATTTCTCATTTGGATTAATATTTTATTATTATGGATATAATTTTCTAATTATTATTGTTGTTATTGTCATTTATTATTGTTATTATTATTATTATTGTTGTTGTTGTTGTTATTTATTATTGTTGTTATTATTATTATTGTTGTTATTATTATTGCTGTTTGTTATTATTATTATTGTTATTTATTATTATTATTATTTATTATTGTTGTTGTTATTATTATTCTTGCTGTTATTATTGTTGTTATTGTTATTATTTATTATTGTTATTATTATTATTGCTGTTTGTATTATTATTATTCTTGGTGTTGTTATTATTATTGTTATTTATTATTATTGTTATTTATTATTGTTGTTGTTTATTATTATTATTGCTGTTATTATTTATTATTGTTGTTATTATTATTATTATTGTTGTTATTATTATTGCTGTTTGTTATTATTATTATTGTTATTATTGTTGTTTATTATTATTGTTATTTATTATTGTTGTTTATTATTATTATTGCTGTTATTATTTATTATTGTTGTTATTATTATTATTATTATTGCTGTTTGTTATTATTATTATTATTATTGTTGTTGTTTATTATTATTATTATTGCTGTTATTATTATTGTTATTATTTATTATTGTTGTTATTATTATTATTGTTGTTATTATTATTGCTGTTTGTTATTATTATTATTGTTATTATTGTTGTTTATTATTTATTGATTGATTGATTTTCTGATCTGGGCTAATGAACCCGGATCCTTTCCGGGACCAGTGACGTCGTTGAGACCGGTTCAGGTCCCGGACTCCCGGTTCGGCCGCCGGCCCCGCCCCGGGTCACAGGCCCGCTGTTGGTCCCGGTCGTTCCGGGGGAAGCCCGGTCGGTCGGTCGGTAGTGGCGGAGGGACAACGTGACCTGACAACGAGGAACCTCCGGGAAAACCGTCAGTCCTGAACTCTGCTGATCGGGGCGGGGGGGTCCGGTAGGGGGGCTCCCGCCCAGTGACGCGGAGGGCCGACCGGCTCCGGTAGCGGGGCTCGGTCCCCGGCGCGGCCGTCGGGAGCCCCCTTGTGGCCGGGAGGACCCCTCGGCTGTCTGGGAGGCGGAGACGGGACCCCCGCTGACGTCAGAGGGCCTGTCTATTTCCTGCAATAGAAAGTAAGACAGGAGGTGAAGAACGGATCGACCCCCTCCGGTAACCGCTCCGGTGAGTCCCCCCGCCGACGGAGCGCTGTGAGCGGGGAGCTGCCGCTGCAGCGGCCGGTTTCAGGCGGAGCTCCGAGGGCCGCCCGGTCCGGGCCGTGTTCGGTTCTGGACTCGGACTCCGAGCTGTAGGTGAGCCCTCAGCGCGGTCCCGCGTTAATGCGCGCCGCCGCTGGAGCGTGGACGCGGTCGGCCCGGGCTGTTGCAGAGGGGTTTTCCCCGACTCCTCCCCCCCCTACAGGGCGTTCACGTGTTGCTACGGTCCGCTGTCCCACGCAGGCGGCTGGTTCCGGTTCTGGAGGACCCTCCGGGTCCCGGTAACGCACCCGGTGCGCGTTTTACAGATTGCGTCCGCAGGTGTGAGCGTCACCTGGTGAGGACGCAGCGTTCCCTCCAAAAAAAAAAAAAAAAAAAACGCAGACGGACTGTGCGCATGTCCGTCCACCGTGGACGGAGACGGCTGCAGGTGAGCATCTGTGCGCGTGTTTGTGTGTTTTCGTGGCGCTGCTGCAGCCCTGGTCGGTGAGTGAGGTGATGTCATAGCTCCAGCTGTGTGGAGACAACACCAGCAGGTTGGAGGAAGTGTTACACAACAGAGACAAAGAGGGTCCTGCTGCAGAGCAGGTCCGGGTCTGGGGGTCTAACTTCAGCTGAGGGGTCAGTCTCAGGCGTCCGTCCAGGTGTCCACAGGTCCAGCTGGAGGGTCCAACCAGACCCCAGAACCCCTGATTCGCCTTACAGGATGTGTGTGTGTGTGTGTGTTTCTGCAGAGGCTCCCGGTCTGAGGCTCAGGAGTTGAATCGCTGCACCCCCAAAACACCCAGGATGCACCTGTGAACCCAGGCAGAACGATGCCGCGCACCAAGCAGAACCACCCCAAGAACCTGAAAGGTGAGTCAGAACCTCTGAGCAGGTCTTTGGTCCAGGTCCAGGTTCAGGTTCAGGTCTGGTTCAGGCTGAGCTCATCAGCCTTGTTGTGTGTGTTTCTGCAGCGCTCTGACTCAGTCAGGTTGGATTTAACAAATGAAGCTGTTTGGGTCTCAGACGGTCCAGGGAGTCTAAACTAGACCTCCTGTAGTGGTCTGTGATGGACAGGAAGGATCTTCTACTGGTCTGTGATGGACAGGAAGGACCTTCTAGTGGTCTGTGATGGACAGGAAGGACCTTCTAGTGGTCTGTGATGGACAGAAGGATCTTCTACTGGTCTGTGATGGACAGGAAGGACCTTCTAGTGGTCTGTGATGGACAGAAGGATCTTCTACTGGTCTGTGATGGACAGGAAGGATCTCCTAGTGGTCTGTGATGGACAGGAAGGATCTGAAGGAGCCTCTGACTGAAGACACTCTGTTGTTGACTGAAGATCTCAGATCGCCGTGATCTGAGATCTTGTTTTAATTTGCACTTCCTGTTGATGCTCGGTGACGTCACATGGCAGTATGACGCTTACAGGTCACTTTACCGCCAGCACACACACACCACTACAAACCAAGTTAAAGAATAAAAGAGAACCTCGATTAAAAACATGACGACTGTAACTAATTAATCAGGCGGTACTTTGACTCCTCCCATCCTGCTGAAGCTCGTTACAGGTTGAAAGCAGCTACAGGTGAGCTGACCTTTGACCTGTGTTCCTAACGTCCTGCTGGCCAATCAGACTGAGGCGTTCTGAAGGTCAGAGTTGAGTCTGACCATGTCATGAAACGAGAACAGCACCGGTTTGAGTGAACTTCCTGTCTGAGCCAGAGCCTCTTCCTGACGTCGCCACGGCAACCGGGTCTCCCAGCTGATGGATGTCTGGAATCAGCCTGTTTACAAACATTCTGCTGGATCCAGTTTCAGCTCGTCAGCTGATGGAGACACACTCCCCGTAGAGGACGGCAGCCATGTTGGATGTTTTACGAGCCTCTGGTGGTCCTGGAGGCGGGTCTGGTCCCGGACCGGATCCCGTCTGACGGCTGCTACTAGAACCAGACCCTGCAGAGACTCCTGCGTGTCTGATGGGAGCAGCATGTTGAGGCGGTGTGATGTTGTGAGCTGACAGCAGACGTTTTCAGTTCACAGATCGTGGAATTGGTGGCGTTGCATGCTGGGTGTGAAAATGTGCAGCCGTCGATCCACACAGAGCGTCTGTTAGTTTTGAGCCGAACCGCCTCGGGTCTGCAGGACACGCAGAGCTGAGACAAAGTATTTACACCCTACAGAGCTCTGCTTTCTGCTGACTCGTCACACTGAAACGTTTCAGATCAGGAAACACATCTGAGTAAAAAGAAACAAACTCTAAACCGACCAGGTCCTCTGTGAAGGGTTTAGTCACTACTAGACCTGATCACTACTAGACCTGGTCACTACTAGACCTAGTCACTACTAGACCTGATCACTACTAGACATGGTCACTACTAGACCTGATCACTACTAGACCTAGTCACTACTAGACCTGATCACTACTAGACCTGGTCACTACTAGACCTGATCACTACTAGACCTGGTCACTACTGGACCTAGTCACTACTAGACCTGATCACTACTAGACCTGATCACTACTGGACCTAGTCACTACTAGACCTGATCACTACTGGACCTGGTCACTACTGGACCTGGTCACTACTAGACCTGATCACTACTAGACCTGGTCACTACTAGACCTGGTCACTACTAGACCTGGTCACTACTGGACCTGGTCACTACTGGACCTGATCACTACTGGACCTGGTCACTACTAGACCTGGTTACTACTGGACCTGGTTACTACTGGACCTGGTAACTACTAGACCTGGTAACTACTAGACCTGGTCACTACTAGACCTTGTCACTACTAGACCTGGTCACTACTAGACCTGATCACTACTGGACCTGGTCACTACTAGACCTGATCACTACTGGACCTGGTAACTACTAGACCTGGTTACTACTGGACCTGGTAACTACTAGACCTGGTCACTACTAGACCTAGTCACTACTAGACCTGGTCACTACTGGACCTGGTCACTACTAGACCTGATCACTACTAGACCTGGTCACTACTAGACCTAGTCACTACTAGACCTAGTCACTACTAGACCTAGTCACTACTAGACCTGGTCACTACTAGACCTGATCACTACTAGACCTGGTCACTACTAGACCTGATCACTACTAGACCTGGTCACTACTAGACCTGGTCACTACTAGACCTGGTCACTACTAGACCTGATCACTACTGGACCTGATCACTACTGGACCTGGTCACTACTAGACCTGGTCACTACTGGACCTGGTCACTACTGGACCTGGTCACTACTAGACCTAGTCACTACTAGACCTAGTCACTATTAGACCTGGTCACTACTAGACCTAGTCACTACTTGATCTGATCACTACTAGACCTAGTCACTACTAGACCTGATCACTACTACACCTAGTCACTACTAGACCTAGTCACTACTAGACCTGGTCACTACTAGACCTGATCACTACTAGACCTGGTCACCACTAGACCTGATCACTACTAGACCTAGTCACTACTGGACCTGGTCACTACTAGACCTGATCACTACTAGACCTGATCACTACTAGACCTGGTCACTACTAGACCTAGTCACTACTAGACCTAGTCACTACTAGACCTGGTCACTACTAGACCTAGTCACTACTTGATCTGATCACTACTAGACCTAGTCACTACTAGACCTGATCACTACTAGACCTGATCACTACTAGACCTGATCACTACTAGACCTGGTCACTACTAGACCTGGTCACTACTAGACCTGGTCACTACTAGACCTGGTCACTACTAGACCTGGTCACTACTGGACCTGGTCACTACTGGACCTGGTCACTACTAGACCTAGTCACTTCTAGACCTAGTCACTACTAGACCTAGTCACTACTAGACCTGGTCACTACTAGACCTAGTCACTACTTGATCTGATCACTACTAGACCTAGTCACTACTAGACCTGATCACTACTATACCTAGTCACTACTAGACCTAGTCACTACTAGACCTAGTCACTACTAGACCTGGTCACTACTAGACCTGATCACTACTAGACCTGGTCACTACTAGACCTGATCACTACTAGACCTGGTCACTACTAGACCTAGTCACTACTAGACCTAGTCACTACTAGACCTAGTCACTACTTGATCTGATCACTACTAGACCTGATCACTACTAGACCTGATCACTACTAGACCTGATCACTACTTGACCTAGTCACTACTAGACCTGATCACTACTGGACCTAGTCACTACTAGACCTGGTCACTACTAGACCTAGTCACTACTTGATCTGATCACTACTAGACCTGATCACTACTAGACGTGATCACTACTAGACCTGATCACTACTAGACCTGGTCACTACTAGACCTGATCACTACTAGACCTGATCACTACTGGACCTGGTCACTACTAGACCTGGTCACTACTAGACCTGATCACTACTAGACCTGGTCACTACTAGACCTGGTCACTACTAGACCTGATCACTACTAGACCTGATCACTACTAGACCTGATCACTACTAGACCTGGTCACTACTAGACCTGATCACTACTAGACCTGGTCACTACTAGACCTGGTCACTACTAGACCTGATCACTACTGGACCTGGTCACTACTAGACCTGATCACTACTGGACCTGGTCACTACTGGACCTGGTCACTACTAGACCTGATCACTACTAGACCTGGTCACTACTAGACCTGGTCACTACTAGACCTAGTCACTACTTGATCTGATCACTACTAGACCTGATCACTACTAGACCTGATCACTACTAGACCTGGTCACTACTAGACCTGATCACTACTAGACCTGGTCACTACTAGACCTGGTCACTACTAGACCTAGTCACTACTAGACCTGGTCACTACTAGACCTAGTCACTACTTGATCTGATCACTACTAGACCTAGTCACTACTAGACCTGATCACTACTAGACCTGATCACTACTGGACCTGGTCACTACTAGACCTGGTCACTACTAGACCTGGTCACTACTAGACCTAGTCACTACTAGACCTGATCACTACTAGACCTGGTCACTACTAGACCTGATCACTACTAGACCTGGTCACTACTAGACCTGATCACTACTAGACCTGATCACTACTAGACCTGATCACTACTAGACCTGGTCACTACTAGACCTGGTCACTACTAGACCTAGTCACTACTTGATCTGGTCACTACTAGACCTGGTCACTACTAGACCTGATCACTACTAGACCTGGTCACTACTAGACCTGATCACTACTAGACCTGGTCACTACTAGACCTGGTCACTACTAGACCTGATCACTACTAGACCTAGTCACTACTTGATCTGATCACTACTAGACCTAGTCACTACTAGACCTGATCACTACTAGACCTAGTCACTACTAGACCTGATCACTACTAGACCTGATCTCTATTGGACCTGGTCACTACTAGACCTGGTAACTACTAGACCTAGTCACTACTTGATCTGATCACTACTAGACCTAGTCACTACTAGACCTGATCACTACTAGACCTAGTCACTACTAGACCTGATCACTACTAGACCTAGTCACTACTAGACCTGATCACTACTAGACCTGGTCCCTACTAGACCTGATCACTACTAGACCTGGTCACCACTAGACCTGATCACTACTAGACCTAGTCACTACTAGACCTGGTCACTACTGGACCTGATCACTACTAGACCTGGTCACTACTAGACCTAGTCACTACTAGACCTAGTCACTACTAGAACTGGTCACTACTAGACCTAGTCACTACTTGATCTGATCACTACTAGACCTAGTCACTACTAGACCTGATCACTACTAGACCTGATCACTACTAGACCTAGTCACTACTAGACCTGATCACTACTAGACCTGATCACTACTGGACCTGGTCACTACTGGACCTGGTCACTACTAGACCTGATCACTACTAGACCTGGTCACTACTAGACCTGGTCACTACTGGACCTGGTCACTACTGGACCTGGTCACTACTAGACCTAGTCACTACTAGACCTGGTCACTACTGGACCTGGTCACTACTGGACCTGGTTACTACTGGACCTGGTTACTACTGGACCTGGTAACTACTAGACCTGGTCACTACTAGACCTGATCACTACTGGACCTGGTCATTACTAGACCTAGTCACTACTAGACCTAGTCACTACTAGACCTAGTCACTACTAGACCTGATCACTACTGGACCTGGTCACTACTAGACCTGATCACTACTAGACCTGGTCACTACTAGACCTAGTCACTACTAGACCTAGTCACTACTAGACCT
>SSNR01000083.1:317363-337203 GCA_006937965.1 Callopanchax toddi
GGGGGGGGGGGGGGGGGGGGGGGGGGGATGTAGGTTAGCAGCTAATCTCATGTTGAGGTGTGTGAGGAATTAAAGAGCTGTGCTGTTTTTAGAGCTTCATCCTGCTTTGTTTAGCTTTTTATAGCCAGAGAGAGAGAGAGCAGCGCCGCTCGGCTCTGAGGAGTCAAGCAGGGAGGGCTTTCCCTGATTTAGAGGAAGGATTAGAGAGGGAGGGAGGGAAAGCTGCAGTGACGGAGGAGAAAATGGGCAGAAGAGAGAAGTGAAAGCTGTGTGAGAGGACAGGCGCTCAGCGTTCTGCTGCCTTCTGGGAAACGGACAGACGGAAGCTTGGGAATGTTGGTGTTATTGTTTGAAGTGCGAGTCGGGAACGCCAGGTGTTTCCCTCTGAGCGCCTGAGGGACTCCAGGTTCCTCCTCGGATCAGGTACAATCAGCTCTGTGTTTCTGTGTCTTCATCTTCCTCCTCGTTTCATAATGTCCTCATCCTCACTCAGAGGGACGGATCCTCCTGGACTCTCATCAGGATTCCCCACATTCTTTATTCACTAAAGTCAGGATGAACCAGCTTCCTCTAATTCAGAAACGTCTGGATTGGGTTACTAAATAAATCTATCAAAGTTAGAAAAAGAGCAGGAAGTGTTCTGTAGTTTAACAGCAAGAAATAAAGAAAAGAGCAATAAAAACTCAGAGTCCAGACCAGAGACCGGTTCTGGTTCAGGAGCCCAAACCAGCTCTGATGAACAGATTCGTCTTTCATTAGGATTCTGGAAGTAAGGATCCTGTTAGCTTGAGTTAGCGTGTAGCGTTCACTGGCCCAAAACAAAAATCAGATGATTGAGTCTCAGATGTTTTGGTTTGGTGGAAACACCTGCTCCTTGAAGCTCCGCCTCCACGTCCTTTCATCTCTGCTGTCAGTTTCTAGTTTCTGACTTTTGGTTCAACCTAAAGGACGTTTAGTGTCACAGGTCAAAGGTCACCAAGAAAAGAAAACTAAACTCATCAACGTCAGTAGGAAACTTTTGAAGGTTCATTTGAATAAAAATATTTTCATGAAATTCCTCATCATTGTTAAAAAAAACCCATCATTTCTATCATAGATGTTCACATGATAAACGGTTACAGAAAATCCATTAAATTAATTTATTTAAAATTATTTCTAAGAATCTAATTAGATGATAATCAGCTGTTTACTGACAGAAACTTTTTTTCTGCAAAAATACTTTAAATGTAAAATAGAACAGAAACTGAGTTCTGATTTAAAAAAACTACTTGTACTAATTTTTATCCAGTGGGATCATTATCCACAGGATGGAGAGAAGGTGTTAGAATGAAGGAGGATGGAGGGATGAGGTCTGACGGAGGAAGACGAGGAGGAAGATGAAGGTTTACTTGGCGTCGTTATGTAACGTTACTTCCTGCAGAGCGAGGAAGGTGGAGGTGGGCGGCTTCAGCTTCAGAGCCGCAGCCACAGAAAACACTACAGTTCAGACAGTAACTATTAAAATATGAAGATATTTAGAATGAGTTTGTGATTTCTTGATATTTTCAGATGATTTTTGGTTTCATTTTTTCTCCATTTTAAATGTTTTGAATCCAGAACAGTTGAGTCAGATCAGAAGATCAGAGTTTAGATTTTAGATTCTGATCTCAAGTCACTTTGACATCATACTGCAACAACACGCTATGACATCACACTGCAACAACACGCTATGACATCACACTGCAACAACACGCTGTGACATCACACTGCAACAACACGCTGTGACATCACACTGCAACAACACACTGTGACATCACACTGCAACAACACTCTATGACATCACACTGCAACAACACGCTGTGACATCACACTGCAACAACACGCTGTGACATCACACTGCAACAACACGCTGTGACATCACACTGCAACAACACGCTATGACATCACACTGCAACAACACGCTGTGACATCACACTGCAACAACACGCTATGACATCGCACTGCAACAACACGCTGTGACATCGCACTGCAACAACACGCTGTGACATCACACTGCAACAACACGCTGTGACATCACACTGCAACAACACGCTGTGACATCACACTGCAACAACACGCTGTGACATCACACTGCAACAACACGCTGTGACATCGCACTGCAACAACACGCTGTTACATCAGTTCTAGATCTTTTAACAGGTCTAGTTCTCGTACAGGTCTAGTTCTCCTGCAGGTCTAGTTCTCCTGCAGGTCTAGTTCTCCTGCAGGTCCAGTTTTCCTGCAGGTCTAGTTCTCCTGCAGGTCTAGTTCTCCTGCAGGTCTAGTTCTCCTGCAGGTCTAGTTCTCCTGCAGGTCTAGTTCTCCTGCAGGTCCAGTTTTCCTGCAGGTCTAGTTCTCCTGCAGGTCCAGTTTTCCTGCAGGTCTAGTTCTTGTACAGGTCTAGTTCTCCTGCAGGTCTAGTTCTCGTACAGGTCTAGTTCTTGTACAGGTCTAGTTCTCCTGCAGGTCTAGTTCTCGTACAGGTCTAGTTCTTGTACAGGTCTAGTTCTCGTACAGGTCTAGTTCTTGTACAGGTCTAGTTCTCGTACAGGTCCAGTTCTCCTGCAGGTCTAGTTCTCCTGCAGGTCCAGTTTTCCTGCAGGTCTAGTTCTTGTACAGGTCTAGTTCTCCTGCAGGTCTAGTTCTCCTGCAGGTCCAGTTTTCCTGCAGGTCTAGTTCTTGTACAGGTCTAGTTCTCCTGCAGGTCTAGTTCTCCTGCAGGTCTAGTTCTCGTACAGGTCTAGTTCTCGTACAGGTCTAGTTCTCCTGCAGGTCCAGTTTTCCTGCAGGTCTAGTTCTCCTGCAGGTCCAGTTTTCCTGCAGGTCTAGTTCTCGTACAGGTCTAGTTCTCGTGCAGGTCTAGTTCTTGTGAAGGTCTAGTTCTCCTGCAGGTCCAGTTTTCCTGCAGGTCTAGTTCTCGTACAGGTCTAGTTCTCCTGCAGGTCTAGTTTTCCTGCAGGTCTAGTTCTCCCGACAGGCCAGCTGCCCTTTGTTTCCCTCGCTGAAGTCGTCTGATCTCATTAGGACTGTTTTCCTGGAAGGCTCGGCGGCTGAAACGGAGCGATCTGATTAGAATCAGAGAAACCAGATCAGCAGCTGCCAGTTGGATGAAAGTCGTAGAATCCTGTTAGATTCCTCCGCTTGCGTCACTCTGTTTTCAGTTGGTTGAGCTGACGTATGGAAGGTGGGTCCTGCCATAATCCTAAATACACCTTAATGGCTTAATAAAGGAATTAGTCTGTCAAATATCGCGTCCAAAATATAAAAATATGGTCTTTTCCAAAATTATTTGATTATAAAGTCTGACATAAATTAATATATTTTAAAATAATTTTCATTAGTTTTAATTTAATTTTATTTCCCCATCTTATTTTATTGATTAGTTTCCCATTTTAGTTAATTTGTTTTTCATATTCTGTATGTATTAATACTGTTTTATTTACTCACATTTTATTTCATACAATTTTTTTAAATGTATTTATTTATACAATTTTTAAATTTACTGTCATTCATTGTTTTTATCATACAACCTGGTGGGCGGGGATTCAGATCCAACTCCTCTTCTATTGGTCAACATCAAACCGAGCTCTGTCAACTGACTGCGCCGATTTAACCTTGTATGGGTTTTAAGGGTTTCTGTGGGTTTTAAGGGAGTCTGTGGGTTTTAAGGGTTTCTGTGAGTTTTAAGGGAGTCTGTGGGTTTTAAGGGTTTCTGTGGGATTTAAGGGTTTCTGTGGGTTTTAAGGGTTTCTGTGGGTTTTAAGGGAGTCTGTGGGTTTTAAGGGTTTCTGTGAGTTTTAAGGGTGTCTGTGGGTTTTAAGGGTTTCTGTGGGATTTAAGGGTTTCTGTGGGTTTTAAGGGTTTCTGTGGGTTTTAAGGGAGTCTGTGGGTTTTAAGGGTTTCTGTGAGTTTTAAGGGAGTCTGTGGGTTTTAAGGGTTTCTGTGGGATTTAAGGGTTTCTGTGGGTTTTAAGGGTTTCTGTGGGTTTTAAGGGAGTCTGTGGGTTTTAAGGGTTTCTGTGAGTTTTAAGGGAGTCTGTGGGTTTTAAGGGTTTCTGTGGGATTTAAGGGTTTCTGTGGGTTTTAAGGGTTTCTGTGGGTTTTAAGGGAGTCTGTGGGTTTTAAGGGTTTCTGTGAGTTTTAAGGGAGTCTGTGGGTTTTAAGGGTTTCTGTGGGATTTAAGGGTTTCTGTGGGTTTTAAGGGTTTCTGTGGGTTTTAAGGGAGTCTGTGGGTTTTAAGGGTTTCTGTGAGTTTTAAGGGAGTCTGTGGGTTTTAAGGGTTTCTGTGGGATTTAAGGGTTTCTGTGGGTTTTAAGGGTGTCTGTAAATTTTAAGGGTGTCTGTAAATTTTAAGGGTGTCTGTGGGTTTTAAGGGTGTCTGTGGGTTTTAAGGGTGTCTGTAAATTTTAAAGGTTTCTGTGGGTTTTAAGGGTGTCTGTGGGTTTTAAAGGTTTCTGTGGGTTTTAAGGGTGTCTGTGGGTTTTAAGGGTTTCTGTAAATTTTAAGGGTGTCAGTGGGTTTTAATGGTGTCTGTGGGTTTTAAGGGTGTCTGTGGGTTTTAAGGGTTTCTGTGGGTTTTAAGGGTTTCTGTAGGTTTTAAGGGTGTCTGTAAATTTTAAGGGTGTCTGTAAATTTTAAGGGTGTCTGTGGGTTTTAAGGGTGTCTGTGGGTTTTAAGGGTGTCTGTGGGTTTTATGGGTTTCTGTAGGTTTTAAGGGTGTCTGTGGGTTTAAAGGGTTTCTGTAAATTTTAAGGGTGTCTGTAAATTTTAAGGGTGTTTGTGGGTTTTAAGGGTGTCTGTAAATTTTAAGGGTGTCTGTGGGTTTTAAGGGTTTCTGTGGGTTTTAAGGGTGTCTGTGGGTTTTAAGGGTGTCTGTAAATTTTAAGGGTGTCTGCGGGTTTTAAGGGTTTCTGTGGGTTTTAAGGGTTTCTGTGGGTTTTAAGGGTTTCTGTAGGTTTTAAGGGTGTCTGTAAATTTTAAGGGTGTCTGTGGGTTTTAAGGGTGTCTGTAAATTTTAAGGATGTCTGTAAATTTTAAGGGTGTCTGTGGGTTTTAAGGGTTTCTGTAGGTTTTAAGGGTGTCTGTAAATTTTAAGGGTGTCTGTAAATTTTAAAGGTTTCTGTGGGTTTTAAGGGTGTCTGTGGGTTTTAAAGGTTTCTGTGGGTTTTAAGGGTGTCTGTGGGTTTTAAGGGTTTCTGTGGGTTTTAAGGGTTTCTGTGGGTTTTAAGGGTTTCTGTGGGTTTTAAGGGTGTCTGTAAATTTTAAGGGTGTCTGTGGGTTTTAAGGGTGTCTGTGGGTTTTAAGGGTTTCTGTGGGTTTTAAGGGAGTCTGTAAATTTTAAGGGTTTCTGTGGGTTTTAAGGGTTTCTGTAGGTTTTAAGGGTGTCTGTAGGTTGACGGTGTGGGGTTCCTGCTGAGCCCGGTGGTAGAGAAGCCCACGGGCAGCTCGCCATGTATTAGAAAAAAACAAATGAAAAATACTATTTATTATATCAGTGATTTATTAAACAATTAATTAATAAGCCCAATAAAAATAAATTGGCCTCTTAAAAATAAAACGGAAACATGAACCATTAAAGCTCTTTCCTCAGGTCCTCCTTTAATTAATAGTTTTCTGTCTGTAATTTTACATAAACTCTTGTAAAACCTGCTCTAATCAACATCTCCAGCATTAACTCTGTTCATTGTGTAAATAACTGCAACATAGTGTCTCTAATACTGACTAACAGAGCAGAAATCATCCAGATTCACTGATGTTGATCATCTCCTCACCTGTTATCTTAGCAGGTTTTCTAACTGCGGCTGCACCACCTGGTTACCGTAGGTTTTACTGATGGTGCGTTCAATGCGCCCAAAACAAACGAGGACAAAGCCGATAAACTATGAGCTGGTCGACCGGTTAAACGCAGAGTCGTTGCTGTTAGATAGCAGGACTGTTCTCCCCCGCTCCTCTCCGGGGAACGAGTTACAAGGACAGCAGTCGTAACACGAAACCTCCGTTAAACGTGATGTGAACGAGCGCTCATTCGGTGGCGGACACACACACACACACAGTGTTTGCAGCACAAGCGGCGTGGAGCTGCTCAGTATAAAAGTACCTGGTGAGATAAAAAGGATTGGACATCCTGAACTAATCGATGTAAACATTGTTTTCACCGATGAGACAAAGATTCGTTGCTCATTTAGCCGTCCATTGTGTCCGATACACGCTGAAGCTACCGGTGTCATGATGGGACCACTAGTTCAGACGTGACGGACCACCGGTTCAGACGTGATGGGACCACCGGTTCAGACGTGACGGACCACCGGTTCAGACGTGATGGACCACCGGTTCAGACGTGACGGACCACCGGTTCAGACGTGAAGGACCACCGGTTCAGACGTGAAGGACCACCGGTTCAGACGTGATGGACCACCGGTTCAGACCGGTGAGTCTCCATCCCTACCCTACAGAGCTCCTGCTGCCAAGCAATGAAATAAAAACCGTGTTTGCTTTTTCTGTCATGCAGACTACAACTAGAGAGAGAGAGAGAGAGAGACAACCAGAGAGCTGAACTTGCTCACTTTGTTTTGTTTTCATAACGTTAGCCGCCGCTAGCAGCTGTTAGCTTTCCACTCAGGAACTCGTGGTCCAGAGTCCTCTGAGCTTAGGCGGTCTGAGGAGAGACCGGTGGGCCTCCAGGCTAATAAAGCTCCGGGGAAACCCTGATATCCCTTTACTTCAGACGCTTTGCCTGTTTACTGTCGGGAGGCGATGGATAGCGTGGTGCTAACACACTAGTCCTTCAGCCCGAGGCTCAGTAGAAATCCTGAGCTCTGATTGGTCAAAGACAATAAAAACAAGAACATTTACGAATTATTTTTTTCTACAAACCAAAAAAATAAATTATAATTAAATGAAATAAAATGTCAGGTTTAAAATGTTCAAAGAGTTAAACCCTCTAACATCTGTGGGGTTAAAGGTCAGCTAACGTGTTTCAGAGTTTAGGCAGAGAGAGGTTCTGACCCGGTTTCAGAGACCAGGCGGGGCGGTCTCAGCGTTCTGCAGCTCGGATCAGAACCGTTTGAATGAGCGTGACCCGGATTAACCTGCTGCAGGACTGAGCCGTCATTAACTCCACGCAGCTCCTTCAGACGGTCACCTCTAAGCGTTGACTCACGGCTCCTAGTTGCTTCCAGCGGGTCAGAACCGGGTCAGAACCAAGCTGAACCTGCAGCTCTGAGCAGCCGAACCACAGGGTGATCCGGTTGGCGGTGACCATGTATAAGGACTGTGGTTCTGCTACTCTGTGACCAAACTGTAGAACCCTGAGAATTCCCCTGGATGACGGGTCCAAAGCATGAATCAGAGGAACCTCCTGAACCGAGTCGGACTTTACCCATCAGTCAGCAGGAGGGGCGCAGCGAGTCTGGGTCTGAGGCCCGATACGACTTCTGATTCTCACACAGCTCAAGGAGCCGTCACGGACCAAACAGTTTCTGAGTGTCGGGTTGTTGGATCACCTGATCAGGTGAATATCAGCTGGTTCTGATCACCTGATCAGGTAAATATCAGCTGGTTCTGATCACCTGATCAGGTAAATATCAGCAGGTTCTGATCACCTGATCAGGTGAATATCAGCTGGTTCTGATCACCTGATCAGGTGAATATCAGCTGGTTCTGATCACCTGATCAGGTAAATATCAGCAGGTTCTGATCACCTGATCAGGTGAATATCAGCTGGTTCTGATCACCTGATCAGGTGAATATCAGCTGGTTCTGATCACCTGATCAGGTAAATATCAGCAGGTTCTGATCACCTGATCAGGTAAATATCAGCTGGTTCTGATCACCTGATCAGGTGAATATCAGCTGGTTCTGATCACCTGATCAGGTGAATATCAGCTGGTTCTGATCACCTGATCAGGTGAATATCAGCTGGTTCTGACCACCTGAGGGTTTTTGTGGATCTTTAGTTTTAGTCTGCAGCTGTTTTGGTGAATCTGCTCACAGACCGGAGCAGGTCCAGACGGGAATGTCCCGTTTATTTTTAAGTTTTGTTGGGAATTGGTTTTCCAGTTTTCAGAACAGCTGCAGCTTCCTGTTGGTTCATAGAAACTCCAGATCTCAGCAGATCTGATCATCAGGAAACTCCTGAGTTCAAATCAGAAATAAAGGACTAAAGATTTAAAGTCCTTTAGATCCACAGAGTTTCTTCCAATCAGCTGATTCAGGTTAACCTTTAGTTTGTTACTGAAAACAAGTTTTCTTGATTTCATCTTAAAGGTTTGACTTCTGCTTTTTATTTCTGCTGTTGAATCCTGTTTTAGTGACATCATCACTTAAAGGTAATCTCCAGCAGATTAAATTTATGAAACTAAAACTAAGATCTGATCTCAGTTCAGCTGCTTTTGTAAATAATAAAAGTTATTTTTCCTTCTAGAGTCAGTCTGACGCTCGACCCAACCAAATCAGTCTCCCTTAGTTTTGGTTCAGATGGACGTTCAACCAGATTCAACAGGTTTCATTTTCATCCTCTAAAAAATGATCTTATGACTTATGATGCTGCCCAAAAACAGTAAGACTAATAAATAAATAAATGTCTCTACTAATCCTCCACCTGCTGCAAGAAATTAACCATAAATGATCAAAAGTTTAGGAATAAAACAAGTTTGAGTGTTTTTAGAGCCTGGACCGAAGCAGCATCAGGATGAAACATGACATAGTTCAGGCTTCATGACACGTTAAGGTGGGACGGGACTTAACTGGTTTTAGGTTCGTGTTTATTTAAGGTGGAATGAAATCAGTTAAACTGAGCTGCAGCTTCTTCAGTTAAAAGGAGGAAGTGAAATAAACAAGTCAGGAGTCACTCCTCGTCCTGAGTGAGCGCACGCACACACACACGCACACACGGAGGGGGGAGGATACCCTGGAGGTGCCGGAGCCGGTTTCAGTGACGTCACCTGGTGGCTCTGCGCCGTGTAGCCAGGCCCTCCCCCCCCCCCCCCCCCCCCCCCCCCCCCCCCCCGGGCATTGCAGGAATTCCCCTTCTCGTCACCGTAGGCCCCGCCCCCTGCTCAGCCACAGCTGATAGACAGGAAACACACTCTCCTGTTGACACACAGTGTGTGTTTCACTGTCCAAACAAAAGGAGTGCAGTCGAGCACGATCCGATCCTTCTGGTCCTGGTCTGTGTGTGTGTGTGTGTGTGTGTGTGGGGGGGGGGGGGGTTCTGGACACTTTCTGGACCGTCTCAGCTCTGTGAGGTGTCAGACTGAACAAAGACAGGAAGCGGAGCTGTCAGTCACTCAGGGCGCCGTGGTAACCAGCGGAGAACCGGACTGATCGCTGTGGGTTCTGGTCGATCCAGCTGGTTCTGCAGCACTTGGACCTGTGAGTTCTGTGAGCCGTGTTCCGTTGGTCATGTCGGGTTCTGGCTCTGTTGTAAATCTCATGTTGGTGGTGATAGTGGACATCCAGAACAGGATCCGTTTATTATTTCTGGAGACGTGTTTCTTTCTTCACATCTGATGTTCCTGAAACCTGCAGCTGAGCTCAGGGATGAAAAGGAACTGAAACTGGAGTCAAATCCACTTCCAGAACCTCAAGAACTCAGGTTTAAACGGGTTCTAATGTCTTTGTTTGGTTTGTCCAAAAGCTGAAAGTCAAAAAGGGAAGTTTGGTTGTTGTTGGAGACGTTTGAGTTTGTTTCTTCATCAGAAAGAGTTTACTTCCTGGTTCAACTGCTGGTTGCCTAGCAACCACTCCCAGCAGTGCAAACAGAAACCTGTTTTAGAGGAGTTTGTTTTTGTTTGGACAGAACTAGTTGTTGCCTTCAAGAGGCATTGGGTCATTTCTGAAGAGACATTTTATCAGTTTATCTACAGTACTGACCAAATCAGTCAAAGTGGGAGGAGTCTCTAGAGACAGGAAGTAGTCCTTACTAGAGTAAATATAGAGTTCTAACTGTAGAGCTTAGCTAACAGGTAATATACTGTAGAGTTCTAACTGTAGAGGTTAGCTAACAGGTAATATAGAGTTCTAACTGTAGAGGTTAACTAACAGGTAATATAGAGTTCTAACTATAGAGGTTAGCTAACAAGTAATATAGAGTTCTAACTGTAGAGGTTAGCTAACAGGTAATTTAGAGTTCTAACTGTAGAGGTTAACTAACAGGTAATATAGAGTTCTAACTGTAGAGGTTAGCTAACAGGTAATATAGAGTTCTAACTGTAGAGGTTAACTAACAGGTAATATAGAGTTCTAACTGTAGAGGTTAACTAACAGGTAATATAGAGTTCTAACTGTAGAGGTTAGCTAACAGGTAATATAGTGTTCTAACTGTAGAGGTTAACTAACAGGTAATATAGTGTTCTAACTGTAGAGGTTAGCTAACAGGTAATATAGAGTTCTAACTGTAGAGGTTAGCTAACAGGTAATATAGAGTTCTAACTGTAGAGGTTAGCTAACAGGTAATATAGTGCTGATGAAGGTTCTCCTTCATCCAGGTCTTGGTAACCCAAAACGGTTCAAGTAAAGGCAACTGGACTTCTTTTGTTCTCCAAGAGGTTTTGTCAATTCTAACTGGTTTATGGGAGGGTCAAGTTTATAAACTGCTAATCAAGTCTCCTAACGTGTAAGTAGGACTTTCCAGATAAAGAGCTGTTTTAAATATCAGTAAATTAGCTGCTAGTTTGTCACAGATCTGCAGCAGTTTCTATTGACTAGCCATGAGTATTGCTCCAGTCAGAGGACAACTTACTGTTTTATTGAGACCGCTAATTTTCAGTGATGTCACTGGTGGGTGTGGTCCTAACTGTGGATCAGTTACTGATAGAACACCACTTCAGATCAACCCAGTGACCTTAAATTCCAGTCGTTGTGCTAGGCTAATCACATGGTGACTTCCTGTTTGAAATTCTCTCATCTGTGACGACAAACAGTTTCTGACTCGACACTCAAACATTTAACTGGAGTCGCACTAATAGAAATAGTCTGGTAATCGGAATCGACCAATAGCATGATCCGTTTAATCACAAACTAAAAACTGATTTTATTTTTTGTTTGGTTAAATTTCTCCTGGTCTCTGACCTCGACATCACTAAGTGCTAATGAACGTTTCCTGGATCGTGTCTTTCTGTCTGGCTGTAGTCAGATGTTAGCATAAAACAGCTAACGCTACATGTTAATATCATCTAGCCTGTATCTCCATGTGTTTGCGTAATTCTTACAGAAAGGTAAGCTGCAGTTAGAACTGACTATAAACACAACATGTTTCTTTATTCTGCCCCCTGCTGGCTGCTGCAGACACACGGTGGTTTGTAGAAACCTGAAACGGGACTTTGATGGACACAGATCTTTATTCAGATTTGTAGTTTATTATTAGTTTTTTCAACTGATTCAATCAGTTGAAACCTGCCGTGACCTCTGAACTCACTGAACTGAAACAACAAAACATGAAACCGTTTTTACAGCCCTGGAGTTAAAGAGCAGGAAGAGGTGTTTATCTCCTGCACCATCTCACACACACACACACACACACACACACACACACACGTGGCAGGTTTCTGGTCCTATCAGTTTTTCTCGGGTGCCCACGCTGTCCCCGTCTCCAGCGGCCTGCAGCTTCCTGCGGGGGCAGCAGCTGTAGAGAAGCGCTGATCAATATTTCACTGCCGCCTGCGTGTTTGCAGCTTCACGGTGAATTAGAGGCCGAGCGAGCGAAGCCGAACATCTCCTCCTCTTCCTCCTCTCCATGCATCATTAAAAGCTGCAGTCTGCAGGTTCTACATGCCGTTCACGTCACAGAGAAACAATCGGCTCCTTTCTCAGAGTCGGCAGCTGCAGCTCAGCTCCGTGAACCCAGAACCCCTCGTTGTTTTAGTCCTCCTTCAAACGACTGGAGGACAGGAAGTAAAACCTGAACCCATCCCCAAAAGTCCAGCTAGAACTCAAAAACCCTCCAGGACCAGGAAGTCCCTAACCTGAGCCCAGAATCTGAAGGCGATCTAAGCGAGGTCAGGTGGATTCAGGTCTTGTTGGTTTCTTGTTCTGGGTTCAGGAGGTCTGGACTCTCTGGGATCAGCAGAAGGTTTTTTGTTCTCATACAGCTCAGAGAGCAGCGGGCTGGAGGACGAAAGATTTGTGGTTGTCATGACGATGAGTCCCTCACCCACCAGATACTGGCCTATGATCCCTCCCAGCCAGGTTGCTATGCATCCTGGGAAGTCGTGTTGTGCCGATCAAAGCTGGTCAGCTGATGAGCCTCTGAGCCAGGACCAGGTCTGAGAGGGTCGAGGTGATTTATTTATATCAAATCAGGATTATAAAATATAAAAACATTTAGAAACCAAAACAGATCTCTAGGATCCACTTCAGACTTCAGGAGACCTGAACACGGAGCCCTGTGGGACTCCACGTGTCCTAAAACAGGACCTGGTTCAGTCTGGTCTCAGAGAGCCCGGCATCCTGTCCTCTGGCTCCCTGAACAGCTTCATGTCCTTCAGGACTAGTCAGAGTTAGGACTGGAGTCTGGTCCTGACTCAACTCCAGGCTCTGTTTCACTGAGCTGAGGCTGATCCTACCACGAGTCCGATGGTTTCAGGATATCTGTCAGTCCTAGACTAGTCCCCCTGTGGGTTTATTGGCTCCGGGTCAGGATCAGGTTTTATCTGGGGATGATGTCGTTTTCCCTCCAGGAGCTTCGTCCATCAGGTTTGTTTTTGTTTAGATCTGCTCTCCTCGCCGCGGGGGGGGGGTGTTAGTAGTCAGTCTGAGGAAACGCTGAAACGAGGATCGTCCTGTCGCTTCCAGAAGGAAACTCTGAGGAATCCCACCAGTCAGTGCCAGGAGAACACTGAGGTTCCTCTGTTGTTCTACGGCGTTCCCCTGGTCCGTTCTACGTGAACCCGTCATGTAAACAGACGCTCCTCGTGCGGCCGGCTCCTGCTGGCAGGACGCCGTTATGTAATCACCGGCGTGATGCAGAGGGAGAAGGAGCGCCTGTAGTCACATGATGACATCATCCACTGACCTCCAGAGGAGCTGGAGATCAGCAGAACCCTAACCTGATCCAGTCTAGAACTCCTGATCTGAGCCAGACGGGGTTCTGGATTTTGGCTGATCATCAGGACTCTGACCTCTGACCCATTCAGACAGGAAGTGTGTCCATAACTCAAGGGATGAGTGGGAGTTGAGTCGATGCAGAACCGGTTTAAACTGGATCCACAGTCTGTCACAGATGTTTGTTAAGGTGATTCTCAAAGAGCTGCCTGATCAGATCCCTGGTCCTGGTCCTGGTCCCTGACTCATTCTTCCTGTTTCCAGACGACCTTCAGGTTCTCCTCGCTGCTCCGTCCTGAAAATGTTTGTTTTTCTTTGCAGATAAAATCGAAGAGGCACAGAAAGAGCTGAAGGACCCCAAAGCTCCACAGAAAGGTGAGACCTTCAGTCCAGAACCGGGCTGGTTTCAGTCAGCAGCTCAGAACCTGAGGCGGGCCCTGCTGTAGTCTGGAGGCGGGCCCTGCTGTAGTCTGGAGGCGGGTCCTGCTGTAGTCTGGAGGCGGGTCCTGCTTTAGTCTGGAGGCGGGTCCTGCTGTAGTCTGGAGGCGGGTCCTGCTGTAGTCTGGAGGCGGGTCCTGCTGTAGTCTGGAGGCGGGTCCTGCTGTAGTCTGGAGGCGGGTCCTGCTGTAGTCTGGAGGCGGGCCCTGCTGTGGTCTAGAGGCGGGCCCTGCTGTGGTCTGGAGGCGGGTCCTGCTGTAGTCTGAAGGCGGGCCCTGCTGTAGTCTGGAGGCGGGCCCTGCTGTGGTCTGGAGGCGGGCCCTGCTGTGGTCTGGAGGCGGACCCTGCTGCGGTCTGGAGGAGGGTCCTGCTGCGGTCTGGAGGCGGACCCTGCTGCGGTCTGGAGGCGGGGGGACCCCGGGTCGGAGGAAGAACTCCTCTGGTCTGGGAACACCTTGGGGTTCTGCTGGTGGAGGGGTCCAGGGAGAGGCGGGTCTACTGTATGGGGTCAAGACCAGATCAGCTCAGTGTCAGTCAGGTGAGCACATAGAAAACTCTAAAACTGACGTTTACAGTTCAGTTTTTACCGTTTCAAAGCTGAGCCTGGTTTTACGTGGGGGCGGGCTTAGAGCCCATTGGCTACCCAGGAATGATTGACATTTGGTTTGATGGTTAACAACCTGTTCCTGTTCGTACCAGTTAAAAGTCCAAACCAACAGATGAAATGAAAAGTTGTTAAAGACTCGATAAAACCTTATTGGTTGGTGAGACTTCTTAGAGTGAGTCCACGTGGGGGTCAAAGGTCAGCCTTTCCATTTCATTTACACTGAGCTGAGCAGATGTAGTTTATTTACCAGGAAATGAAAAAATCCTTTTAATTTCTGGAGGATTTGAATGAATCTGTACTGGTTGATCTCATAAAGAGTCGGGCTGTAGATGTGAGCAGAAAGGAGGGTTTGTCCTGTGGATGTGCAGCAGCTGGATGCATAGATTGTGTTGTTTAGAGTGTGTGTGTGTGTGTGTGTGTGAGTTCAGAACAGATTAACTCATGTGAAGAACAGGCTCTCCTTAATCTAATTACTCTGGGGGAACTTAGCGGAACCCTGACCTCATCTTGGGAAATACCAACATAAGCCAGGAAACAGTGACGGAGCTCTGCAGACCTTATGCAACGTGTTCTGAAAACACTGACCTGAATCATCAGCGCTGTGTGGAGCACGCTGCTGTTACTGAAGGAAAACTGTTTCCAGATCAGCTGGTTACAGAAAAACATGACAGTGTTCTTATGTAACGAAGCCTCAGAGTCTCCATCTCCAAACCAGTCAGGAACAATCTGATGGCTTCTTTAACCATCACAGCTTTAATAAAAGAACCAGAGCTGTTAGAAGAACTAAACTAAACACCTCCTAGAGTAGTGAACCTCAGCAGGTTGGTAAACCAGCTACGTATCGCTGGCGGTTTTACAGAAACACGTCTCAGAGCTCTCACCCCTCCCGTCATTTATAATCCGTAGGCCAGCCTTCCCCAGACATGGGACCATGCATCGTCACGGTTACTGTACAAAACAGAACTCCAGCCGTAGAAACGGTCCCCCAGGTTTTAACTCTTTTTACCTCCAAATGTTTTTAGTGTTCTGCTACCTGAAAAGGTGTTTTTCTTTTTGGGACTCTGGTATTTTTTGCTCTCGGTCCGAACGATAGGATTGGCTGGTTTTTAGAGAACTACGGGACAACAACTTTATTGATTTCTTTCAGGTTTTTTTTAAATCTCCACAATATATTTATAGCTATACTATGTTAGAACATTAAGAGGCTTTAAAAAACACTAAGAGCTACATCGTTCACCAACGTGCTGAGTGAAGCTTTAAGAGGAGACCAATTATGATGAAGCAAAGTTTATAGAGACTTTCAAGTTCTGCTCCCTGATTTATGAACAGGTTTTTATTATTATTTGTCTTTGTGATAGAATTGTTCTTTAGCTGTAGCACTAAAGTAGAGGTTGGCTAACGGGTACTATAGAGTTCTAACTGTAGAAGTTAGCTAACGGGTACTATAGAGTTCTAACTGTAGAGGTTAACTAACGGGTAATATAGAGTTCTAACTGTAGAGGTTAACTAACAGGTAATATAGAGTTCTAACTGTAGAGGTTAGCTATATAGTTCTAACTGTAGAGGTTAACTAACAGGTAATATAGAGTTCTAACGGGTACTATAGAGTTCTAACTGTAGAGGTTAGCTAACAAGTACTATAGAGTTCTAACTGTAGAGGTTAACTAACGGGTAATATAGAGTTCTAACTGTAGAGGTTAACTAACAGGTAAAATAGAGTTCTAACTGTAGAGGTTAACTAACAGGTAATATAGAGTTCTAACTGTAGAGGTTAGCTAACAGGTAATATAGAGTTCTAACTGTAGAGGTTAGCTATATAGTTCTAACTGTAGAGGTTAACTAAGAGGTAATATAGAGTACTAACTGGTACTATAGAGTTCTAACTGTAGAGGTTAGCTAACAAGTACTATAGAGTTCTAACTGTAGAGGTTAGCTAACGGGTAATATAGAGTTCTAACTGTAGAGGTTAGCTAACAGGTAATATAGTGTTCTAACTGTAGAGGTTAGCTAACAGGTAATATAGAGTTCTAACTGTAGAGGTTAGCTAACAGGTAATATAGAGTTCTAACTGTAGAGGTTAGCTAACGGGTAATATATAGTTCTAACTGTAGAGGTTAGCTAACGGGTAATATAGAGTTCTAACTGTAGAGGTTAACTAACAGGTAATATAGAGTTCTAACTGTAGAGGTTAGCTAACAGGTAATATAGAGTTCTAACTGTAGAGGTTAACTAACAGGTAATATAGAGTTCTAACTGTAGAGGTTAACTAACAGGTGAGACAGAGTTCTAACTGTAGAGGTTAGCTAACGGTAATATAGAGTTCTAACTGTAGAGGTTAACTAACAGGTAATATAGAGTTCTAACTGTAGAGGTTAACTAACAGGTAATATAGAGTTCTAACTGTAGAGGTTAACTAACAGGTAATATAGAGTTCTAACGGGTAATATAGAGTTCTAACTGTAGAGGTTAGCTAACAAGTACTATAGAGTTCTAACTGTAGAGGTTAACTAACAGGTAATATAGAGTTCTAACTGTAGAGGTTAGCTAACGGGTAATATATAGTTCTAACTGTAGAGGTTAGCTAACGGGTAATATAGAGTTCTAACTGTAGAGGTTAGCTAACGGGTAATATAGTGTTCTAACTGTAGAGGTTAGCTAACGGGTAATATAGTGTTCTAACTGTAGAGGTTAGCTAACAGGTAATATAGAGTTCTAACTGTAGAGGTTAGCTAACAGGTAATATAGAGTTCTAACTGTAGAGGTTAGCTAACGGGTAATATAGAGTTCTAACTGTAGAGGTTAACTAACAGGTAATATAGAGTTCTAACTGTAGAGGTTAACTAACAGGTAATATAGAGTTCTAACGGGTACTATAGAGTTCTAACTGTAGAGGTTAGCTAACAAGTACTATAGAGTTCTAACTGTAGAGGTTAACTAACGGGTAATATGGGGTTCTAACTGTAGAGGTTAGCTAACGGGTAAAATAGAGTTCTAACTGTAGAGGTTAACTAACAGGTAATATAGAGTTCTAACTGTAGAGGTTAGCTAACGGGTACTATAGAGTTCTAACTGTAGAGGTTAGCTAACAAGTACTATAGAGTTCTAACTGTAGAGGTTAACTAACGGGTAATATAGAGTTCTAACTGTAGAGGTTAACTAACAGGTAATATAGAGTTCTAACTGTAGAGGTTAACTAACAGGTAATATAGAGTTCTAACTGTAGAGGTTAGCTAACAGGTAATATAGAGTTCTAACTGTAGAGGTTAGCTAACAGGTAATATAGAGTTCTAACTGTAGAGGTTAGCTAACAGGTAATATAGAGTTCTAACTGTAGAGGTTAGCTAATGGGTGATATAGCAAAGTATATTATCTGGTCAATCATCCTGGTATCATATCGTCCTTCTCAGCCCCCACAGTTCAGTTCCACCGTCCATGATTGAGTCTCACTTCCAGCTTAGGAGTCTCCAAACCGTTAAACAGTGGGAAGAAAGGAAACACCTGCCAGTATCTGATACAAACATGGCTTCATGCTACCATATGTTCTAAATCACATGCACATGTTTGTGACTCTGAAATGTCCAAATCTGATTCCAGTCAACACTCTATATCCCACCCTCATACTGTATATCACTACTCATCATTTATCATTTCCTCCCTCATATCCAGTCAAACCACAGTCCTCCGTGTCAACATCCCCGTCAACAGCTGCTCATTAAACAAACTAAAAGTCGTGCACCAAATAAAAACTCCTCTATCAGTAAAATGAATCAGTCATTCATCCAGAGGAAATTACAGAGAAGAGCAACAAATAGCAGACTAAAACAAAACAAAGTACCCGGAACAAATGATGGACCCTCAGAGGGTTTCCATTGGACAGACAGCCTTTTGTCATGTGACCCGTGTCCTCAGATCCTCAACACACCCATCTTCTGGAGGTCCATGGTGGAGCCGTGTACGTGAACATGTGAGAAAGTGTCATGTTCCTACATACTGCTTTTTCCTCTCTATTGGTCTAAATAACACACAGGTTAAAATATGGAACTAGTACTCTCCTTCTTATCGCAGTATACCAGAGAGAAGAATCTAGTAAAACTTCTCCATGTCTCTGATCGTTTTACTGTCCCTGACCGTCTTTCTGGGTGACTCTCCTCTAAGCAGTCGGCCCCCTAAGGTCTAACTAAGGAGCCCCCTGTGTAGCCCAGACTTCACCGAGCTACCGGCGGAGACCCCTCTTACTGACCTGTCCCTGTCTCTGATTGTGGAGACACCTATTTACAGAGTGATGGATGAATCCAGGTTGTCCCATCAGCATCAGGGCCTCTGTGGGAGTTCGACAGTCTCTCCCACCAGGGACTGGACCAGGTTTTGTATGTAGACACGTTGATCAGCACCTGGAACAGAGTTAGCAAAGGACACGTCTCTGTCCATTAATGTTTTCACTAAACAATCATCAAGGATTTGTTTCCTTACCTCTGGTCTCAGTGGAGGGACATCATGAGGTGATCCACACCTGTTGGACCACCAGGAAGAGACCTCCTAGTCCCTCAGCTAACCCAGTACATTAAGGATAATACTCCTCCAGTTTTTTGTTCTTAGATTCTGAGCTAGTAGCATGATTACATTCTTCACAAAACCAATACTGTGGGGTCTCTGATGAAGACCCTACTTCCTCCTAGAGACCCCTTTGCATTATTTCTGGCCGTTGAACTTTTTCAGCCAATAAAATTCAAATTTCAGCATTGTCGGCTTTCTGTCAATGCACTCCAAGCAAACCTGTATCAGTAGGGGGCGCTGTCGTACAGGACGCTCCGTGTGTTTCTCTGTAGTCTCAGCCGTATGGAGAAGACAGTCATTTCTACTAAAAAGTCCTCCATTCCCTCGATGCTGAGAGATTTATTTTTAAACATTCCTCCTAACAGAAGCAAGGCTTGCCAAGGATACACGTTTATTTTGGTGGAGGACTCATTCTGGACCGAGCGTTTTCTTATTTCTGGTTCCTGTAGCTTCAGAACTACAGCTGCTGTTCTAAAGCCACGAATCAAACACAGCAGGGACAGAGAGGGCAGCCTCTTACAGTGTGAACTGTGAGTGATTAAACCCTACAATGTAATCGTAGTTTTTGAGCAGGAGTTTCAGTTTATGTCCAGCTTACAGACCGAACTGAAGGAATGTGTTTTGAGGAGGAGCCGTTGGGATGTTGGATTCAAAAACTGCTCTTACTGAAATACTCCAGAGGGGCTTTAAGGTGGTTTGTAAAACTCAGAGCCTTCAAATAATGAAGTACAAATACTTCATTACCTTACTCAAGTAGCAATTTTGGTTATTTATACTTCACTGGAGTAATTTTTTTCAGACCACTTTTTACTTCTACTCTTTACATTTTCACACAAATATCGGTACTTTCTACTCACTACTTTTTCAGAATCGCCTCGTTACTCCTATTTCATCTCGACTTGTTTTTATTCCAGGTTCTCATCGTTCAAAAACTGATTGTGATTGGATGAGACCTACCATTCTGACACCCTATTGGTTTCCTTTTAGGGTTTTTTGCTGAAAATCCCTTGACCTGCCTTTACCTTTAGGTGTGTGCTAACCCTACCTTTGTTTTGCAAACACACCAGTTACACGTGCACACTGGCACATTTACATTTAGACTCAAACTAACGGCTCAGGGCTTTAGAATTAGAATTTCTATGCATTGAAAAAACTCAAAAACCAGACACCCCCCCCCCCCCCC
>SSNR01000083.1:337213-357306 GCA_006937965.1 Callopanchax toddi
CCCCCCCCCCCCCCCAAAAAGAACAAAACTGGAAAAGTCTTTATGAGTCTTTACTCAGAGATTTGGGCTCCCATAGAGAAGCTAATGGATTGTGAATAAATTTGTGTGAGTGTTCAAAAGGAACTGGTATATTTGCAAAGCAAAGGCAGGAGAGGTTACTACAAGATAGTAACGTCAAACCAAGATTGTTGACATTTAAAAACTGCTGAGGTGGTACGTTTAATATAAATAAAAACATTTTCCTGTGAATTAAAAAAAACCTAACCAAGTAAAATAATTCAATTAACAAGGCTAAAGTATAAAGAGCCCTGTGGTGTGTCCTAAACTTATGTCATTAATGGCAATTTTTCTCTTACAGTACTTCTACTTTTATACTTTAAGTAGTTTTGAAACTGGTACTTTTGTACTTTTACTTGAGTAAAATGCTTCAGTTGATACTTCTACAAAAGTCGTTTTAAAGCCTAGTATGTATACTTCTACTTGAGTAGTGAATGTGAGTACTTTGAAGGCTCTGGTAAAACTACATAAAATCTTTTCTCTCAGTACTGCCTGTTTAGACAGGATCTAATTCATGGCTCAAAGCTAAGCACTCTGTTGACTTATTAGCTTAGCACTTCCTGTTAGCTCTTGTTATCGCTAATACTCCTCTGTTTATTTGGTGTGAAGATGGACGTCTTCATAAAACACACAGGATTAAGTCTCTGTTAACATGCAAACATAAAAATCTAAAAATCACAAATAAATAGAATCTGGTCTCATCAGATGCTCCCAGAGTCCCGTGTTCGGTTCCTTCAGGGCGATAGAACACTCCTGGATAAACTCCTCCTCCTCTTTCTACTTTATTAATGTAACAAATGCACATTCAAACAACTCCAGTAGAAGTGTCATCCCAAAGGTCAGAGCGTCTTCCTGCCACATTAGTTGTCCATTAATTATTATTATTTTCTATCTGACGGGACTCCTCAGTCACCAGAACACTCAAGTTTCACATCATTTAATTCCCCAGGGGTTCCTCTTCCTCCTAGTCCTCAGCTCCATTACATCATTCTTATCTGAGCGGTGTGAGGTTGGTGTAACAATCTGCTGAATGTTTTTGTTTTTCTCTACAGGTTTATCGGAGAGCAGTCAGCGAGCTGCAGACAGCGTTAAAGGCCTGAAGAGGAAGAAGGTTGTTGCAGAGAATCTACTGAAAAAAATCCCCAAATCTCCGGTGAAGAAGCCCCTCCAGTCGAAACCATGTGAAGCTGCTCTCCATGACTCTTCATCCAAAGAAAGCCCATGCTCCTCCTCCTCGAATAGCCCCTCCCACAATCCTCCATCCCCCTGCAGGAAAGGTGATCCACACTATGTTCAACCTGCTGCAGCGTCCCCAGAAGAGGGGTCGAGTTCCTCTGATGCTGAGAAGGTGAAGCAGAAGACGTCCTCTCAGCCGTCATCACGCGAGTCCTCAGACAGCAAGGAGAGCGTTCAGGCTGCTGCTGCAGACCCTCAGACGACAGACTGTAAGAGTCCAGAGCACAGCTTTGAGGGGGATTCTTACCAGAGCAGTGCTCCTCTTGATGTTCTTCTGAAGGCCATGGAGCCAGACTTCAGCACGCTAACGGAGCGGAGAAGCTCCTCACAGGCTGCAGCCATTGGTAAACAAGCTGCTGCTCATCTTCAGCCTAGCGGGGAGCTAACAGCGCTCAACATCAATCTCCAGACCCAGCCCTCCCATCTGCAGACCTATTACTTCGACAAACAAGGAAACTTCTACGGTATCACAGCCGCACTGCAGGGAAACCCACAGCAGGGTACCTCTCCGCTCGCCACGCCGCAATTTATGCCCCTAGTTTCAAATGCAGAAAAGTCCAGTATGCACATGAACTTTAACGCTGGTCCATCTGCTCCGTCAGGCTCCAACCCTTTGCCCCAAAGCCAACCACCAGTCGTGCACACGTGCCAGTCCCTGTCCGCCAGTGTTCCTAGTACCATTCAGGTCCCGGTCACACCAGGCACCAACCAGGTGCAAATGACCACCGTCGTGAACTTTGGTCCTGAACAGGTCCCCAAAGATCAAAAGCCTAAAAAACCAGGAAAATACGTGTGTGAGTACTGTAGCAGGGCTTGTGCAAAACCCAGTGTGCTGCTGAAACACATCAGGTCTCACACCGGAGAGCGCCCGTATCCCTGCATCACCTGCGGCTTCTCTTTTAAAACCAAGAGCAACCTGTACAAGCACAAGAAGTCCCACGCTCACGCCATAAAGCTGGGGCTGATTGCGCGCTCTGAATCGGGAGGTGGGTCGTTGTCTCAAGAATCGGACAGAGCTGCTGGAACGCACTCGGAGGCTGAGGAGAGCGGAGACAGTGATGAGGAAGGCAGTGTTGTGGACCTGGATCCAGACTCCTCACAGAGCTGCACAGTAGCGTCATCTGAAACCAGACCACAGAGTGCAGGTCCATCCCACACAGAAACAGACTCCTCCCCAGGCCGAAGGGCCCATGAGTCTAAAGTAACAGCTGCTCTTCCGAAGGTGGTCGTGTATCCAGTGAACGTATCGCCTCTGAGGGCAGACAGTCCAAGAGTTACAGGGTCTGCTCCGGAGCAAGCTGCTGCACAGCGGCAGAGAGACTTCCAGACCACCAATCTGAGACAAAGCATCACGGTCATGTCCTCTCTGAAGGAGGTGGATGGTACAAACCCCTCACTGGACACTGTAAGTGAGGACGAAGACCAGCAGTGCAAGTCTCCTCTGCTGGGTGGACACGCGCAGCTTCAGAGACAACAAGCGACAGACTTCTCTCAGCAGCAGCAGCAGCCCAAGTGTCTGCTCAGTCCTCGGAGTTTAGGAAGCACCGACTCTGGCTACTTCTCTCGCTCCGAAAGTGCTGATCAGGCCATGAGTCCCCCGAGTCCCTTTGTAAAGATCACTCCACCAGTGGACATGGACCTCACGAAGAACACTCCTCCCACTGTCCTGCCTGTGGTCGCAACCGTGATGCACGTAGCAGCTGAGCAACGAACGCGTCTAACAGACAAACAAATGCGACCACCGTTAGAAGCCAGCGCTCGCTCTTTGGAAGAGCGCATTTCAAAGCTAATCTCTGATAACGAGGCAGTGGTAGACAACAAGCAGCTGGACAGTGTCAAGCCACGGAGGACGTCTCTCTCTAGGAGAGGCAGCATAGACTCACCTAAATCATACATATTTAAAGACTCGTTTCAGTTTGACCTCAAACCAATAGGAAGGCGGTCCAGTTCTAGCTCAGACATCCCAAAGTCCCCGTTCACCCCGACGGACAAGTCCAAGCCTGTGTTCCTGCTCTCCGTTCCTGCCCAGTACCCACCGATGGACTGTCTGCCAATAACACGGAGTAACTCTGTGCCTACTACACCTGGACATTCAACTTTACCAGTCAATGTTGCTCCCATCCCATATCCTCTGAGAGTCTGCCAATCGTTTGATGACAAGATTGGCTCCCTGAATGATGAAGTCTTCTTATCAGCCCCACCAACTCCAAACCCTGCCATTCATTCTCGGACTTTGGTCCGACAGGTGGCAGTGGAGGACTTTTCCACAAGCGAGGGGCACAGTCTCCCTACCGTGCGCTCCATGGATGAAGGCTACCATGTTCCCAGCAGCACCGCAGACCTGATTCAGAGGAGCAAGTCATTTGAACACAGTCAGGACAGAAGCAAGAAGCCCCAGCAGAACAAAGGCACTATGTACGAGTGTGAGACCTGCCGCAATCGCTACAGAAAATGGGAGAACTTTGAAGCTCACAAGAAGTTCTACTGTTCTGAGCTCCGTGCTCCTAAAAACAAGCCTGTGGCTGTTAAAGAAACCGAACAAGAAGTTTTTCATGTCAGCATACAGCAGCCCGTCGTCCCAAGATCAACATCTGGATCAGGGGTACTCGATCAGCAGACATCAATTAGGAAGAGAAGAAAAATGAAAAGTGTTGGCGACGAGGATGATCAGTCCCCAACTGACACCATTCCACCATGCTCAGTCAGCTTTGAGTCCCCAATAGCTCCAACAAACAGAACGTTTCCTCTAAAAGTAGACATTCAGCCCAAAAACAACCAGTCCAAGCTACCCCAGATCCAGCTCGTAGCACGAGGAATGAATACCACAGATTCCAGGCTGTCACCAATACGGGAAACTCAGATCAGCAGCTCTGCGAAGAGCGATCTGCAGAGGCAGGGTAGCGGGACGTCGGTCATTAGACACACCAATTCCCTCAGCAGACCCAACTCATTTGAGACGGACCTGGCTGATAGGGTCTCTTCTGCTGACGGCATGGACAAAGACTCCCTGAACAAACCCAACACAGACGGCCCAATGGGCGTCTCAGCAGACACCTACCATGAAAAGATATCCACGTCCACCAATGTGGAGTTTGGAAAACAAAGGAATGAGCAGAGCAGTACCAGCACACTTAATGCCAATTCCACTCCTGTCCATCAGTCTCGGCTTGTTCGTCAAAGCAACATCCAGGTTCCTGAGATCCTGGTCACGGAGGACTCGGACAGGGAGCATGAGACCCAGACTGCAGAGCCGCCGGACAAGCCGGCAGAGCAGTTCAGCTGGCCGCAGAGAAGTGAGAGTCTGTCAAAGTTACCGGCAGAGAAACTTCCCCCTAAGAAGAAAAGAATCCGCCTGGCTCAGATGGATCACTCTTCTGGTGAGTCCAGCTTTGAGTCCAGCCTCAGCAGGGACAGCAGTCTCTCTCGTTGCTCCAGCATCTCTGCGTCTTTCGACAGAGATGAGCCATCCCGATCTGAAAGTCCATCCAGGGGAGAAGCTCCTGGTAAAAACCCAGACCCTCAGAGTCTCCCAGCGGGCTTTAACACCCTTGGTGTTCCTGGAATAATGAGGCGCGCTGCATCGGAGCAGATCACCTGCACACAGCCCTCTGTGGAGATTTCCTGTGATTACCGTAGCAAGTCGTTTGACTGTGGCAGTGTGTCTCCTAGTAGATCTCTGTCACCTCTTGGTCAGCCAAAGACAGGACAACTCCCCCAGGTGCCACTAATTGAGAGGAGGCGGGGGCCGTTGGTTCGGCAGATGTCTTTAAAGATCGGCCCGGAGAGTCATCAACCAGTTCGGAAAGCTATCCTTCCTTCAGACAAACCTCCCATCTCAAACGTCAGCTCCTTCTCTCACAACAGATCCCAGCAGATTTACATACCCAGCAGGTGCCCCGTAGCTCAGCCTCTCATCCTGCACACCGCAGACCCATCGCTGCTGAAGAATGAGCAAATGGTGCAAAGCATTAATCTGGGAAGCCCCACTCTCCAGCCTCAAGTCCACGGCCTTCCACACCCGTGGCACCAAACGTCCAGGGTTCAGGTTTGCCAAAAGGCTCAGCAGTCGTTCAGCCAGATCTCAGTTTGTCGTGAGAGTGCCCAAAACAAAGCGGCTGACTTGGATAAGAAGTGTTTTGTGCCCAAATACCAGCTCCAGTGTCCTGCTCTGAGAGCCAGCCAAACATTTTCCTTCTCTTGCACACAGGCAGCCCAGATAGCCTTACCGATTTTAACTATTCCTATTGCCAATCCCATTCTGAGCATTCCCAAATCATCAGATGTCATTCAGAAAGTCTTTGTTGCCAGTCAGCAGGCCTCCAACCTTAAGACTCAGACTGTGGTTTTGTCAAGTGAACAACAGAAAGACCCGTTTGATCAGAGCCAATCAGGTGCCGTTCCACTACCACAGATTCTGATCACTCATGAGCAGATGCACCCCTCCTCTTCTGTTTCCAATAAAAACGGCCCTGCACCCTCTCACAGTCCGGACGGCGACACTCAAGCTGCATCGAGCGTGAAGAAGGATCAAGCTAATCATGTAGCGGAGCCAGTTCCTTCTTTCTGCACACAGAAACTGGCCTCGGTGACGCTCTGCCCCCAGCAGGAACCCACCGCTTCCAGCAAGCGCATGCTGTCACCTGCTAACAGTTTGGACATCTACATGGAGAAGCACCAGAAACGGGCCAAAGACGAACACGGTGTGGCCTGTCTAACGGACGGAAGGTCGCTCAGTTACCTCAATTCAAAGATGTCCGAGGTAACCCGACAGCGGAAACTGATGTTGGTTAGACAGGTCTGCACAACAGAACCAGTGGACAGTCCAATTGAAGACAAGGCTCCACCTCTGCCTGTTTCTAAAGCGGACTCGGAGAAGGACTCGGAGGCCACGGATGATGTGAAGCCCATGTCACCTGATGCTGCTGGGCTTAGTAAGGAGATGGGAACTGTTATTCAAGAGGAGGCAGGTCTAGTCCTGAACTCAGCACCTGGGACTCAGGAGACCTCCCAACCATCCAACACTACCCTGAAGCCTCAGGAGAAACCTGAGGAGCAGAGATGGACTTCTGCCAAATCCCTGATACGACCTTCCAGTTTCCATACTGGTCAGACAAAGCTGACCACATCTGTGTCTGTGGTAAACACGAAGGACACCCACCGCCTGTCCTTCCCCAGCCTGAAGACCACCACCACCTTCACATGGTGTTTCCTGATGAAGCGGAAGCCCCTTCATGTCCCTCAGACTGACCTGAAGACATCAGCCTATGCTTTCTGGACAGTCAGTCCCAACAACCCCAACCCACTGGGACTGCCCACCAAGGTGGTCATGTCTCTGTTCAACTCCAAGCAAAGCTCTAAGAAGATCCACTACACCTCCGCCATCAGAACCAGTGGCCAGGCGGACATCCTGTCGTACTCGGGCAAACTGAAGGACGTCATGCCCAAGGTGAGTGAAATCACTCTGAAACCACTGGTGAGTTTACTCAAAGTGGGCGGAGTCACTAGAAACAGGAAGTAGTCCTCTGACCAGAGAAATACTCATGGCTACTCAAATCAGTGACAAATTATTGACTAATGTCCAGTATTTAACAACTCGATCTCAAAAATCGATCTTTGTCAGTCACGTGACTAATATCACTAACTACGGTTTACAGAGCGGACACTGTTGAGTTTCACAACGATAACTTACTCTTATTTTAACCGAAGAGTGCATGAACACAGTCTGCTAAGAAAATGTTACATTACTGGACTGGATTAAGAAGCATCAGCCCCATCAGAGGACTACTTCCTGTTTCTAGACTCCACCCACTTTGAGTGATGTCACTGGTGGGTGTGGTTCTTACCGTAGATAAATAACTGACAAGCAGACCAATAAATCATGATCTGGTGTCTCTTCCTGCAGCTTCCACTAACCCAGAAGTCTACTCCTCCAAAGACCAGAAGTAAACCACACCCAGAAGCTCAGACCAGCAACGACTCGGACAAGGACGCCACGCCGTCAGCAGAACCACGGCGGGTCAAAATCTTTGATGGAGGGTAAGACTGAAAACCGTTGATCTCAGTGTTTACCTGGTACAGTTTGATGATCATGATCTTCCTGCAGATACAAATCTAACGAGGAGTATGTGTACGTACGCGGCCGAGGACGAGGGAAATACATCTGTGAGGAGTGTGGGATTCGCTGTAAGAAGCCCAGCATGCTGCGCAAACACATCCGGACCCACTCCGACGTTCGGCCTTACCACTGCGTCCACTGCAACTTCTCCTTCAAGACTAAAGGTCAGAATCTCACTGGGATCCAAATGGATCAAACAAACATCAACCCCATCCACTGGTTTAGAGAGGTTATTATATTAGAAACTTCTGTGGTGAATTATTAAGAACTGATCCGTAAAGCTGAAAACCAGAACTTCAGTTCAGATTGGCCCAGTCTGAAGTTCCCATATAGCCCAGTCCAGCCCGGTCCACTACCAGACCAGTGTGAGCGGCTCAGAGGGAGCATGGACTGCTAGCGTACATGCTGGAGCGAGGGGCTCACGCTGGTCGATCCAGACATGGCTCCTGACCCCGGACGCAGGTCCTGCACGTATTAGTGGTGGGGACACGTCGCCTCCATCCACGCTAAATCTACGCCCATGACCTTCACTAATCTCACCACAGAGAGAGAGAGAGAGACTACTGAGCCCGAACCTTGGCTGAACCTTTTTCTCTTTTTTCCAATTGATGGAAATCCTTTGTAGTGACGGATTTCTATCGATTCCTCGTTTATTCTGGAGTTACGTTCTAAAAATAACCCGTAATTGCGGTGAAATCCGCCAAGTATCAGTTTTATATTTTTACAATTATTCCAGATGTGTTAAGGCTGTAAAACCCCTCACTACACACTGTATACACTTCTCTCAGACAGGCGTTAACATTTTCACACTGATCTCGTTTAAACACAACCTGACATCAGAACGGCTGAATCAATCACTTCATTGATGTTTCTGATCGCGTCTGACGGACACCTGCTCGTTGCGGTAAAAGAAAACACAGCTGATGCTGAGAGAAGTGATCTGAGAGCTGCTCTGTGTTTATCACTAGAGGTCTCAATGTCAGCCCGAGCCATCGGGTCGGGTCAAACATGTTCATTATTTCAGGTCGGACAGAGAGAGAGAGAGAGGAAAAAGAGAGGAGCGGAGAGCGCACTGTTTGGAGCCATCATGCTGCTCCATGGTTCTGATTCTGCAGACTGTCAATCAGTTAAAACATCTTTTCTACCTGTAAAAGTCTAGATTGTCATTCCCACCTTGCTGCAGAAAAGAAGCTGGTAAAGGGAAGGAGCATGAGGGCGCTACTCATCAGACTCTGGGTCAAAAGGGAGTCAGGACGCACTGCGCTCCACTATGGAGGAGATCGTCAGGACGCATCAACACTGCGCTGTAAAAAAGTTTAAATCATGCAAATCTGCACAAAACCTTCCGCGAAAGTACAAGGCTGCAAAATATGAACTGCAAAAGAGAGGAACCTGTCAGAAACGACAGAAAGATCTTTGAACAAAAAGCACATTAACCCTGTGACACAGGACAGCTCCTCCACTTTTTGTTTTGCCATTTCTTAAATGCTTTGGTTGACACTACAAGTCACAGCAGCGCTGCTACCGTAGCTTGTCTGGAGAGTTCAGAAATTATTCAAATTAGCCAATGAGAGCAAGACTTATAAATGATGTCATAGTTATGAAATCACCACAACACATTCATGCTGTTGATGTCAAATTTACTCTGTTCTATTTCATTTCATGATGACTTAAATGAGATCCCTCAAAAATAAAACGAATATATAATTTTGTTGAGGAAGCCATTTGATTGGGTGGGCCCAGGCCCGCCCATAGCCACGCCCCTGGTTTTTAGTAGAAATGAGCCGTGAGGCTGAGACGGTAAACAGAAACACACGGAGCGTCCTGTACGACAGCGCCCCCTACTGGTACAGGTTTGGTCGATGCGCGTGCATGTTGAGAGAATGCAGACATTTGAATTTCATTGGCTGAAAAATGTCGGCGGCAAGAAATAATGTAAAGGGGTCTCTAGGAGGAAGGAGGGTCTTCATCAGAATGACAGATGTTGTGGAACTCAACCCATAGATCATAGTTTAGACCTGAAATATCATTTAGAACATTTAGAAAACTTTGATACAGAGAAAAATGATCCAGAGAGCCGCTTTAAGTCCGAGGTTAGAAAGAGGGTCGTTTCCTGTCTGATGTCGTTTTAGGAAACCGGCTGGAAGTCTGCAGTTTCACATTGTTGAAACAAATTCTGTTATTAAAAGAAAACAGATGCAGAAATATGAAGATTCCTATCATTAGATTGAACCCTAGCTGAAGAGCCCTCTTTGACTAACCCTCCAGTATCTTTTATTCTTTGAAAATGAAGAATCTAATTATTTAAATGGATGCATTTAAACATCTTTTAGTGGCTGCAGATGCTGAAAACTGGACTTATTCCTTGCAGCTTTTGTGACTCCGGCCCTAACGACCCTCAGGTTAACGAGCTCTCGTTAATCAACCTCACTACTCCACGTGTTTCTGTTTGAATTAAAACAGCTTTAAAGGAAGCTTCTAGAATCACCAGCGATTCAAACATGGTTTCAAAACCAACCAACAGCAGAAGGAATGTGGTTCTTTCCTTCTAATCAGCTGAGTTTCTCTCTCAGGTTGTTAAATTAAAGATGTTTCTCCACCGTCTCAGTATGATTCACTGTTCTTTTATCGAACTCGCCTTCCCACGCGACGCTGCAGAGCAGCGCTCTGTGTCAGCGGCCCACGTTCATTTAAAAATGTCTTCATCAGTTACTCGCCCCTACATGCAGCTTTCCCAGCGCTCTTACGTAAACTCCCTCTGCGCTGCTGTTGGATCTTTTCCCACCTGTGAGACGTTGCTGCCTTTCTGTTTGCAGGAAACCTCACCAAGCACATGAAGTCCAAGGCCCACAGTAAGAAGTGCATGGAGATGGGGGTTCCTGAAGGCCTTCTGGAGGATCAGGACGCCGAGGACTCTGGTACGCCGGGAAACCCAGTTAGCATCATAACAATCAGCTTTTACACTAAAGGAGCACTCATCAGTTGTTTATTGTGATAATGATTGGCTGAGCTGTTGCTATGTGGATCGATGGTTCTGTCTTGGTCTAATTAGAAATTCTAAAAGCAGCTTCTTCCTCCGTTAACTCGGAGGGCATGTGGGCGGCAGGCGCAGCGCTCTGAAAGAGGAAATCACTGCGTCTAATTTTAGAAAGAGAGAGCGAGCCTGAAAGCGCCTCTGAGGTCCGAGTTTGTTTTTCCTCTCCTGCCTGAGACGGAGCGACCCTGAACGCAGCGTTTCACCACCTGATGCCGCTGTGATGACACTTCACACAGATCAGGTGATCAGCTCCGTTTAGCTAGCACCAACAGTAAACAAGGCTCCAGCGTTACGGTGGGTTTTAATGCACAATAAAGTAATTTCTACAGAAGTTTGTTAATAAAAGGAGAAACGGACCAATCAGGGGCTACGGTTTGGTCACATGATATAACATTAGTAAATGTGGGAAACATTTTTTAAGGATGAATTCTATGAAACTTGACTGACTTGGAGGTGAGACCAGACTCTAGAACCCAGCGTGTCCGACGCGGTCTCTGGGACAGAACTGAATGTATGATGGTCCTTCAAACGAACCACCAGAACCAGCACGGCGGCCATGTTTTCAGCTACATTAGGACTAAAGCTGCTGAGGGTTCTGACGTTTCATGTAAAGGTTAAAACGATGTCGTTATTGTTCTGTTCAGGAGACCGCAGTCAGGTGAGCAGCGTCGACCGCCAAGACTCAGACGGCGATGACTCAGACGGTCCTGATGAGGAGGAGAACGATGATGAGGAGGAGGAGGACAGCCAGGCGGAGTCCGGTCTGTCCACCAACCCGTCGGTGTCCGCCAGTCCGCTGCACTTCCCCTCTAAAGAGACGGACGTCCCACCAAGCGCGCTCCTCGCCCAGATGTCCATCAGCTCCATGCCCCTCCCCCTGTCCCGGCCTCCCGAGTCCTCGGACTCTGTCCCCGTGTCTCTCAGCCAGCAGGCCTCTGCGTCTCCCCTCCCCGCCACCACCTCAGACTCCTACACCTCCGACCCAGAGTCGGTCCACATGATGAGCCCCGTGTCGCCCTGTAGGCAAATGTCCATCGACTATCCAGACTTCGATGTCCCCCCAAGTCCCCCGGTACTGAGCAGGAGCTCCAAGCCAGTTCAGGTGAGGTCCTCTGTCCCCCTTTACAGGTTTGTTCTGATCCAGAGGCCGTCTCCCTAGAACTAACGTTGTTCTGTTTCTGCAGGGCGTTCCTCCTGCGGCGAACACCGAGTCCAGCACACCGGTGGACCGCAGCACTCAGACCTCCTCCTACCTGCCTCCTCCTCCACAGCTCCCCCTGCAGGGAGCATCACAGACTGCAGAGACTCACCTGTTCAGTCACCTGCCACTGCACTCCCAGCAGCCGGCCCGCTGCCCCTACAGCATGGTCCCGGTGGGGGGGATCCAGCTGGTTCCCGCCGGCCTGGCCACCTTCGTCCCGATCCAGGCCGGCCCGGTCCAGCTCACCATCCCCGCTGTGGGGGTGATCCACCGGAACACCAGCCCGTTACCGCCTCCCAACACCCCCCCACAGCCGGAGAGCCTGGTGGTCCAGGAGCCCATCAGCAGCATCCTGCCCTGCTTCCCTCTGGGCCAGGTGGCGGGCCTGGAGACCCTGAACCTGATGGGGCTGACCAACACGGGCCTGACCCCCCAGGGCCTCACGCTCAACGCCGCCGTGGGGCTGCAGGTACTGGCTGCTAGTCCCACCTCCCAGAGCGGGCCTCAGACCCACATCCCGGGTCTGCAGATCGTCAACATCGCCCTGCCAGCCCTCATCCCCTCCCTCAGCCCCCTGCCAGGCAGCCCAGAGGCTCCGGGGCTTCGGACTGAGCCCGGTGTTGGCTCTTTGTGCACGCTGGTGTCACCGCCGCCAGGAGGAGGAGCTGCAGAGCGGAAGGAGGGAGGAAGGAACCCTCCCCAGCAGCATCCAGCAGCAACGCCACAGCATCAGGTGGACGACGGCGCCGCTGAACCCACAGAACCGTCGGCGCCAGCGAGCAGCTGTCAGACGGCGGTCGACGACTATAACGAGGCGTCGAGTGACGATGAAGACAGACTGGTCATCGCCACCTGAGCAGCGGCGTCTCTTTTTGTAATTCTTGTCACTTTGTACGACTAAAACACTTCTCAGGGCGCCGTCTCTTTTGCGGATCGCCCTTCAAAGCACAGATGCTGATATTGTTACGTGCAATCGTTTAATAACGACCAGTCCTTTTGTCCCGCTCCTCTTTTCTTTTTGTACATGTTGTAAAGACGAGTGTGCCTTTATGAAGTCTCTTTTTGGACGCTGTAAATAACTCAGTGGTTGTTTGTGTTTATGGAAGCGAAGCGCTGAGGATTTGTCTCGTAAACGTACGGAATTATAAATGTTGTACTGGCACATGTACATTTCTATGGGGCAACGTTTGTGTGTTCAACTATTTATTACATCATCTAGTGGCCGTTATGAGGTTTGTGCACCATGGTAGCTTTATGTTGCTGTATCAATATTCTGAACTGTATCAGTAAACATTTGTTTATGAACCTTTCAGACGTCGGCCTCGTTGCTTCACTGACCTAACGATGAGTAGAAATGAAAAGCTGACGCTGGTTCTGGACGCTCCGAACAGATCTGTTATTAAACGAAACCTATTGGAGTGGAGGATCACTAAGACCAGACAGAAACTAGTCCAAATCACTTCAGGACATGTAGTCAACCAAATACCCATCAGCCCCTTCTACATCGTCGCCTGAGCTGAAGGCTCTGGTGGTCTACTCAGCCTGAGGAGGTGCTTCTATCAGTTATTTATCTATAGAGAGGACCACGCCTGCTGGTGACATCACTCACAGTAGGCGGAGTCTCTGGAAACAGGTCGTCCTCTGACGGGAGCGATACTCCTGACTAGTCACTGTTCTTACACACAGATTCAGGGAGAGTTTTCTAGATTTTTGAGCATCAAGACAAAGTAAATCACCACCTGATGGCCGGTCCAGCCTGGTCCTCATCCAGACCCAGAGCAGGTCGCGTCACCATGAGCCTCTGTCCAGGCGGAGGGGGTGTGTCTAAGAGCACAGTGTGCATCCTGACTCCGGTCCACATGCAGCACCTCGGCCTGCTGGGACACGTCACCTCCATCATGACAAGTCTACGCCCGTGAATCGAGGACCTGCTGCTCTGGAAGAGCCCAGATGTTGAACTGAGATCTTAATGTTCTTCTGGGATTAATAATATTTAGATTTTATTAAAATTAACGTTTGAAAAACAACACTATGCAGCAGCATCAACACTATAAATCAAAAGGTTTAGAGTTTTACTAACACGTAATTTAGCATTTTACTGTATCAGGATATATTTGAGTAAGAGTTGTTTTAAATACCTAAAATACATAAACTAGCTGTTAATTTGTCAGCAGCGTCTCTCCTGATCTGACCAGACACAGACTACTTCCTGTATCTAGAGACTCCGCCCACTTCAAATAATGTCACCAGTGAGAACCAGAGATTCTGACCTTTAGTATTGAAGGAGGAGTTGGTACAGCCGGATGTGTTTGCGCAGCATGCTGGGCTTCTTACAGCGAGCCCCACACTCCTCGTCCTCGTACGTACACATACTCCTCGTTTGTAGGAGGACCACGATCATCAACCTGTACCAGGTAAACGCTGGGCTCAACAGTTTTCAGACTTACCCTCCATCAAAGATTTTGACCCGCCGTGGTTCTGCTGACGGCGTGGCGTCCTGGTCTGAGCTTCTGGGTGTGGTTTACTTCTGGGTTAGTGGAAGCTGCAGGAAGAGACACCAGATCATGATTTATTGGTCTGCTTGTCAGTTATTTATCTACGGTAAGAACCACACCCACCAGTGACATCACTCAAAGTGGGTGGAGTTTAGAAACAGGCTAACCAACAACAACGGAGGAGAGAGAACGTAAACAACAACAACAACGGAGGAGAGAGAACGTAAACAACAACAACAGAGGAGAGAGAACGTAAACAACAACAACAACAAAGGAGAGAGAACGTAAACAACAACAGAGGAGGGAGAATGTAAACAACAACAACGGAGGGAGAATGTAAACAACAACAACGGAGGAGAGAGAACGTAAACAAAAACAACGGAGGAGGGAGAATGTAAACAACAACAACAGAGGAGGGAGAATGTAAACAACAACAACAACGGAGGAGAGAACGTAAACAACAACAACGGAGGAGAGAGAACGTAAACAACAACAACGGAGGAGGGAGAATGTAAACAACAACAACAGAGGAGGGAGAATGTAAACAACAACAACGGAGGAGAGAGAACGTAAACAACAACAACAACGGAGGAGAGAGACCGTAAACAACAACAACAGAGGAGGGAGAATGTAAACAACAACAACAACAGAGGAGAGAGAACGTAAACAACAACAACAACGGAGGAGAGAGAACGTAAACAACAACAACAGAGGAGAGAGAACGTAAACAACAACGGAGGAGGGAGAATGTAAACAACAACAACGGAGGAGAGAGAACGTAAACAAAAACAACGGAGGAGGGAGAATGTAAACAACAACAACGGAGGAGAGAGAACGTAAACAAAAACAACGGAGGAGGGAGAATGTAAACAACAACAACAGAGGAGGGAGAATGTAAACAACAACAACGGAGGAGAGAGAACGTAAACAACAACAACGGAGGAGAGAGAACGTAAACAACAACAACAATGGAGGAGGGAGAATGTAAACAAAAACAACAGAGGAGAGAGAACGTAAACAACAACAACAACAAAGGAGAGAGAATGTAAACAACAACAACGGAGGAGAGAGAATGTAAACAACAACAACGGGGGAGGGAGAATGTAAACACCAACAACGGAGGAGGGAGAATGTAAACAACAACAACGGAGGAGAGAGAACGTAAACAACAACAACGGAGGAGAGAGAACGTAAACAACAACAACAACGGAGGAGGGAGAATGTAAACAAAAACAACAGAGGAGAGAGAACGTAAACAACAACAACAACAAAGGAGAGAGAATGTAAACAACAACAACGGAGGAGAGAGAATGTAAACAACAACAACAACGGGGGAGGGAGAATGTAAACAACAACAACGGAGGAGGGAGAATGTAAACAACAACAACGGGGGAGGGAGAATGTAAACAACAACAACGGAGGAGGGAGAATGTAAACAACAACAACGGAGGAGGGAGAATGTAAACAACAACAACGGAGGAGGGAGAATGTAAACAACAACAACGGAGGAGGGAGAATGTAAACAACAACAACGGAGGAGGGAGAATGTAAACAACAACAACGGGGGAGGGAGAATGTAAACAACAACAACGGAGGAGAGAGAATGTAAACAACAACAACGGAGGAGGGAGAATGTAAACAACAACAACGGAGGAGGGAGAATGTAAACAACAACAACGGAGGAGGGAGAATGTAAACAACAACAACGGAGGAGGGAGAAACTCGTTTTTAGCTGAACTACAGTCATCAGGGTTTGTTATGTTCATAAAACACGTGATGTCATCAGCTGCTGGATGTAACTAACAAAGTAACTAGTAATCTGTTACTTTTAAATCAAGTAACCAGTAAGGAAACATTTTTAAAGGAGTAATCAGATTACTTTTTCTAGGTAACTGTGAAGAGTAATCGGTAATAACCAGTATTTACAGTCTGTCAGGGTGTTCATCTTCCCTACGTAGGAGACTAGGAAGTGAACACCATGTAGTGAGCGAGGGAACACCCAGAGGTCAGAGGTCAACGCTCCTCCGCCTCACACTCTCCAGGCCTCCGGGGGTTTCTGGGCTTCCTGAGGGAATCTGATCCACTGGACTTTAGATTTTCTAAACCCTGAATGGATCTGACTTTAAGATTCTGTAGCTGCTGAACCGATTTGACCTTTGAGCTGCAAATTCTCCTTAAAAAATACAACTATTTGTGCAAAACTTCAGATTTTTTTGATCTGTTCTCTCATTCTTTTAGGAGGTTTTGAAGTTTTTCTCTGCTTCTATTTAACAGAAACTATAAAAGCAGAATGAATATTTGAGTCTAGGAGCTGATGGAGGAAAAACATCGTTACGGTGTCTCTGATCCACCCTGCAAAGGGGGTGACTCATCCATCATCCTCCCCCATCCTCCCTGCTTAACCTGGGAGGATAAAGCAAGGCCAACAGAGCCCCCTACAGGTCAACGCCTGCTACTGCAGGGACCACAAACCGTGGTGCTCCCTGATCTGAACATCAGGAATGATCTAGAGACGGAGAAGGAAGGAACACATCTTCTTCTTTAATGGAAGAGACTTTGATTTATATTTATAAAGTAGCACAAAGCTTACATATTAATACAGGTGTGAATATGATCAACTTTTCATCATTTGACCCTGTGCCGTTACCGTTCTGTGTAATAATCTCACACGCTGCTATCTTTAGAACAATATTCAGTGTTTTAACCTGCAGACAGAGATCAGCCCGGGTCTCATGAGGTTAAACCGTTGATCCTGATCAAAACTGTGACAGGTCCGATCTCATGGTCAGCTGTTTTTACCTGCATTTTAATTCTACGCTGTTTATTTCTAAAGCTCAGGTTCACGATACGAGTCACCTCAAAGCTCTGAGTAGAAACTCCTATTTTAATTATTATAAAGTCGTTATTATAAATGAGTTGGATTAAAACAGCTGCAGGAGAGTCGGTAGAATCAACCAGCACCTCGTCAGGTTTTATTACATCGGGCTTTGATCACACTGGACTTTTCTTTAATGGTTTCCATCTGAATTCATCTTTAACCTTCAGTTTAATTCACTACGCTCTGATAAACTGCTAGAACACTACAAAACGTGTTGATCAAACTTGCATTTAAAGGGTTAAATCCCAATAATTCATGACTGGACTTTTCTGATCAGGACAGCAGTGGATTTAAGGTTTTAACCCATTCAGGACATTTTAGTCCTTAATGAAGGAGTAAAGGTTAAGGTGATAATATGCAACTTTTTCATATTTTTAAATCTTCTCCTTGAGCCAGTCTGTGCTAATCTGACTCTTTACAGAGTTAATGAAAAGTCACTTAGCCCCATCTGGTGGTTAGATCCAGAATACCACGATTGTAAGATCTCCGTCTCCGTCACGGTACCCAGGAAGTCACGTGTCTCACGAGGGTTAGGCTAACCCAATGTGGCTAGCTGTTATGCTAGCTCTGGAGTGTTTTTATCTCATGATTCCTGATTTTTCCCATCTCTCCCTGCTTGAACACAGCTGATTTCTTTGAAGGAGTAAATAACCGCTCCTGTAGAAAGCTATGAAGGCTGAGGAGACATTTCAACAGGTAGATTTAGGCGTTTAGAAGCTGAAACAATATGCTAACTTGTGTAATGCAGTGATTTAAAACGGACACCAGAGGGCGCCCAAAATAATGAAACTAATAAATAAATAATCAAACTAATGAAGCATCAAAGTGAATATTTTATATAAAAACAAATAAAACTTAATTTGATTAAAAATAATGGTTTTCTGGAGTTTTTGGTCATAAATAACAAACTGCTGTAAAGATTTGAAGTCCTCTAAACCAGGTCCAGGTGGGTCCTTCTCATCCTTTAAGTCTCCAGAGCAGAGTCTCTGTTTTCTATTCATTTATTAATAAATGAAACATTTATCAGGTGTTTTTATGTGTTTAATGTGCTTTTAACTTATTATATTTGTATTTCATCATGTTGGCTGTTTTTAAGGGGTTTATAAATAAAGTTGACAATAAATGATTCCAACCTTTAAGCTCCAGAATGATGCATGATGGGTAAAACGTTTTCTGATTTGTTGGATTCTGCAGCTACTTCCCCATCAGAGGACAGATTGTACATATCTGTTTGGAGATGAGATGGTGTCGCTGCAGCGCCGCCTGCTGGCCGCCGCCTGCAGAGCAGCTGTGGCTCCTTATCGGGCCAAACAAACACCAGGAGGGGGGGGAGGAGGTATAAAGCCCAGGAGCCTCAGCGTGGGGCCACAGTAACAGCTGAGAGCCTCTGACGGATCAACACGCCTGTCCTCTGAGGACTAGTCCTCTCCTGGTTTTGAAGATGGGTTTTAGACTCTGGATTTCCGTCTTCTCGGTCACGAGCTCCTGGATCCTGTGCTCAGGTAAACCCGGAGGACTGACCAGGAGCTGCAGGACTCTGTTCAGTTCCAGCTCTAAAGTCTGCTGTGATGTTTCCTCTCAGGTCTGCCCGCTCCAGCCGCTCAGACCACCGCGGTCAGTCCGCAGCACCACGTGCGCAACAAGCGCTGCTCGTGCGCCACGTTCCTGGACAAGGAGTGCATCTACTTCTGCCACCTGGACATCATCTGGGTCAACACGCCCGAGTGAGTGGCGCGGCGCGCGCTCACCTTTACATAACGCACGCGCCTCTGATTGCTGTTTGTTTTGGTGCACATTTTAAATGTCACGTGTTCCTCCAGGCGCGTGGTCTCCTACGGGCTGGGGTACGCGCCCCGGGCCAGGCGCGCGGTGCCGGACTCCCCTCGGTGCCGGTGTCTCCGGGACAACGACCAGAGCTGCTCGGACTTCTGCCTCAGGTGCGTGAACACGTCCCGTCTCGGGTTCTGGTCTCCTGGTCTGACTGTCGGGTTCTGGTCTCCTGGTCTGACTGTCGGGTTCTGGTCTCCTGGTCTGACTGTCGGGTTCTGGTCTCGGGTTCTGGTCTCCTGGTCTGACTGTCGGGTTCTGGTCTCCTGGTCTGACTGTCGGGTTCTGGTCTCCTGGTCTGACTGTCGGGTTCTGGTCTCCTGGTCTGACTGTCGGGTTCTGGTCTCCTGGTCTGACTGTCGGGTTCTGGTTCTCCTTCAGGTTGAAGCCCGCGGCGGACGAGCGGACCCGCTCCACGCACGGCGACAGACACGCGCAGAGGAGAGACACGGGCGCGACAGAAAGGTAAGGACCACCTGAGAGGAGGAGGACTCCATAGGGACACAGGTCTTGTGTGCGTGCGTAATGATCCAAACATGGTGCGTAAAGACGGCACCGAGCGCCTCCAGGCTCCAAAAAACTCCTAAATAATAATAATAATAATAATAATAATAATAATACTAAAGAGAGGGGTTGTAGCTGTAGCCCAGGGCCTGTTCTCAGGTCTAATTATCATCATTGACGCTTCATAAAGGAAAGACAGAGAGGAATTCATCCTCTGCTCCTGTGCCGTCATGTTGAGCCTCCTGAGGAGACCACTGGGACAGGTCTCTGTCACCATGACAACAGCTGCAGGACAATACTCCTAAAAATAAAGCAATCGGCCCTTTGACCTGGAGCTCAACCATGGAGGATGAAGTGAGCTCAACAGGAAACTAGTCCTAGTATTATTACCCTACATGAATCACACATTTATACTCAAAGTAAACGTGTTTTCTTGTGTCAGAGCCTTAAATAATAATTACTTCATTTATCTACATTTTAAATTACACTTGAGGTTTTTACATAGAAGTGTGAAATCAAACCACACTATTTAATATTTGAGGACTTGGGCGGGGGGGGGGCTACACCCCTGGACCTCTACACAACCTGTAAATACTTCCCAGAATTCCTTCTGTTCAGGCTGCAGCGTGAGTTTATCTGACCAAACTAAACGTGTCGTTTCCAGATGGAATTCAGCGAAACCTCAGAGATCAACTAAAAACAGAGTAGATCCTTTAAACCCCCCCCCCCCCCCCCCCCCCCCC
>SSNR01000083.1:357316-377152 GCA_006937965.1 Callopanchax toddi
AACCCCCCCCCCCCCCCCCAGCCCTAGGGTTGAGTTCAGGACGTTTTCAGTGACTGAATAGAAAACCTTTAAGATGCCTGAGTGTGTGACGCAGCGTCTGATGATGTCTGTGTTTGTTTTCAGGACTGTGACTGTCAACAACAGACGGCGGTTGTCCCCGGCGCTCCGGGCCGCACTAAGAACCCGAACGCTGCTGGACAAGTGGGCGGCGAGACGACGCCACAGGGCGAGAACACGGCGTCCTAAACGGGACGCCTCCTCCACGCCTCGTCTGACGGAGGAGACGGGTTCTCCAGCAGCAGGACGTCCCCTGAACAGGACGTCCAACACGAACTGAAGCGTGTCGGATCTCATCCGGACTTTAGAGGAGCTGCTGGAGCTCTGAGCTCGTTTTAAAATCAGCTTCATCAGGATGAAGAGTCAGAAAAACCTCCTGCTCAGCTGGAACATCCAGAAAAGCTGAAATCACCTGACGTGTTCTGCTAGAACCGTAGAAGCATCCTGCTCTGAAAGCCTCTGGACAGATGTCACGTCCCCGGACGGTTCCTGAATCCTTTCAGGACTAAAAACATTTCCAAAGAGCTGGAGGAACGCTCCTGGGTCTGAGAGGAACCTGGAGACGTTTCTCCGACGTGACTGAAACAAACCCGATGCTGCTGGGACTCGTCTCATCGCTCAACATTTACCTGTTTATTTATGTTTTCACTGAAAATCCATTTATTTATTCTCCTGGAGACTACGTTGGTCCGCCTCATGTCCATCATTTCTGTGAAATGTTTCCTCGCTTTGGGGCCAAAGTTTGGCTGAATTTGAATAAATTTATTTAACTCGAAGTATCTTCTCCTCCTTTCTTGTGTTGTTTATGAACTAAACCCTGAGTTTCTGCTCTAACCTCACCTTAACGTCGTTCATGGAGAGGATAAAGAGACTCTCTTAGTGGGTAAATAAATAAAGAAGGGTTTGATTATTGACTGTTTCAGGTTTGGGTCTTCATCAGGACAGACAGTAAAGTACAGGCCAGCCAATCAGAGGTTTCCAGGGGGTTAATGACATCACTGGGTCAATCATTTTACAGGTTGTTTTCCATGAAAAGCTCGTTAATCTAAAAGTCCTAAAAACAGAGTTCATCCTAAAGGTTTGGAGGTAAAAACTAAGAAACGTGTTTTTTTAAACAGACGTACGCTGTCCGTATGGCGTTCATAACACTCACCGTGTTTTATTACCTCTAAGGCAGTCTGGGCTGACTTTTATATTTAGATTGATTTGGACTATTTGATCAGATCTAAATGAAGTAAACTCTCCTTGGTTTAGATTTAGTTTGACTTGGTCACATGTTTCTAACCCAGAACAGAGAAACGTTTGTGGAGCTGCTTCGGATCCTGAGTGGTTTTCTCCTCCGACTGGATGAAAAGCTGAATGTTGAGACTTTATTTACAGAGAAGAAACTGATCCTGTTCTAACCTGTAAACCTGCACCGAACCGCCGCGGCTAATTACAATTTATTATCTCATATTTCTTATTTGTGTTCTTGTTGTGAGTGTTTGTTGTTTATTAATGTATGGTGTGTGTGTGTGTAGGATTTTATCAACAGAGCACACCCACCAGGAATAATGAAGCTAACATCTTAGAGCTTCTGGGGTAAAAATAGCAGGTATGTGTGTTGATCTGCTGCCAGCTGATCTGAGATCTGCTGCCTTTGTTTTCACTCAGGTTGCTTCTGTTTGCGCCCTCAGGGCTCCATCCTTTCACTAACGCTACAATCCAGTCAGGAGCCTCTGTCTGTGGTAAACGTTTAATAAAAGTCTAACATGCTAATACGTCACGCATTTATAGAGCAGCTGCAGCTCAAAAGTAAAGAACGGCCAGGAAGTAGACCGCACCGAGGCAGAGATTAAACTCATCCAGAAGAAAGCTGGAGCTAGACGTGTGCAGACCTGATTCTGGTCTAAAAGGTTCTCAGACAGATATAAAAACAAGTTTCTAGTTGTGTACAGTGACAACACGACGACGCTGTAAGGAGACAAAACGCCCCCTAGTGGTCGGTTCCAGTACAAGCTACAGGCCCCGCCCCCTCCGTGTGAACAAACAGAACATCATCCTGACAAAAACCCTGAGATCACTGTAGCCTCCAGCTGTAATTCTCCATGTTCTCTTGTTCCTGGACAGGAAGTAAACATCGGTCCAACCTTCAGACGGCATCACCGTCTCAAAGTTAAAGGGTCAGAACTCACCTGTGTTCTAGATACAGGTGTTCTAGATACAGGTGTTCTAGATACAGGTGTTCTAGATACAGGTGTTCTAGATAGAGGGTTCTCTTGTTCCTGGACAGGAAGTAAACATCGGTCCAACCTTCAGACGGCGTCACCGTCTCAAAGTTAAAGGGTCAGAACTCACCTGTGTTCTAGATACAGGTGTTCTAGATACAGGTGTTCTAGATAGAGGTGTTCTAGATACATGTGTTCTAGACACAGGTGTTCTAGATACAGGTGTTCTAGATGACTGAAACATGTTGCTCCATCATGTGGTAAAGAAGGTGGTGAATCTGAATTCCAGTATCCTGACCTGACCTGACATCTCTCGACTCTCAGCCTCTACTGTATCAGTTTAAAGTAAATACCACTGGAAGTGAGTCCGAGACATTTTTGAGTTTGCTAATGTGAGTTAGCTGCGGCGGCCATCTTGAATTGGCTGTAGTTGTTCATCCACTGAGTTTAGGTAAAACCTGTCCAGAGGGTCAAGAAGCTTCAGAACATTTATTTTTCTTTGAGACAAAATGAGTCTTTTTAACTGATTTCAGCCCAGTACTTCCTGCTAATCTCACCACGTCTCAGCTCAGATTAACTGAAACATTTAGCGAATCCTCAGGCTCTGGATTCTCATTCCCTACAGAGCAGCGTAAATCCGTCCCTCCTGCTTTACTGACTGTCAAACAAGTTGTTTTTGGGCTGCGTTCAAACAGCGACACGCCTTCATCGTGCGGCCGTCACTCAGCAGAGATCTGCTCCGGCTGGCAGCAGAAACTCCTCTGAGAGCTTTTATCTGTTCGGCCCATTTAGCAAACAAATCTGTGGTGGATTCTGAGCCGCGGGCATTTTTTATCGTGACAAACGCTGCAGCGTGCACAGTCCAAACAGAAAGCTGAGCTCAGACTTTCCTGACAGATCTGCTGTTTGTTTGGAGAAACATCTGCAGCAGGTGACCTGAGAGAGAACTGTCCAACACTGGAAGGCTGCAAGGTGTTGGCTAAACGTTTAGAACTTTGATCAGCTTTTACAGTCAGAAAACGTTGTCTTCTTACAGATCCTACGTTTTTTAAGCACCCTGTGGTTTTGATCAGGTGTTAAGTCAGGTAAGTCAAACCTCAGGCGACCAACCGCACCTGCCTGTCATCCTTTACTTAACAAAAACAGAACCCAGAACCACTGAGTTCGTCCTCACAGGGATTCAGAGGCTGAGTGTCCACCAGGAGCTGCTGACCAGATGTTTTGATCAGCGTGACCTCGTCTGGATTAGCAGGAGCTAATTATTGTTATTGAGGAGCTTGTTATTGTCGACACGTCGTTAACAGAGCGTTCAGTAGAAAATGTTCAGGTTTCTATAACTGTAATGAACTGCATGACCTCTGGGGGCAGTCTCGTTTATGATCGTCTGCCATGACAGTGAAGAAGAATGTAGAGCGAACACAAACCTAGAGACTGTTGTCTCATCTACTGAACTATGACTTATGTCTGTAGCATGTCTTCGTACTCAGTATAGTAAAGTACTCAGCTGTAAGTACTCAGTTTGGAGAAATGTGGTATTGGTACATCCCCAGGACTCAGGCTTCATGTACCTGCACACAGTCAGAGGTTACAACAACACAATCCCTCCCCCCCGAGACAGTCGACTCATTAGTCTACTGAACGAGGCCAGCGCTAACATAATAGCTCATTACAGAGCGAGGAATCTCCTCGACTCTCCAGGAATTCTCCAGCTCAGGAGCCAAACAATAGGACTCTGTGAGAGGAACGTCTGGGCGGGACCCGCGACCTCGGCTGCTGACGTCTGACCAACGCCTGACTCTACCTCTGCACGCCCTGTGTTTCCAACCAGCACTCCCAGGTGCGCTGAAGCGTCTCACGAGAGCCCCCTGCAGCCCCAACGGCGGGATTAGTCACCCTGCAGCCTCAGTGCTGGACCGAGAGGCCGGTGGGGCGCAGAGAGCCCGACCAGAACCCGTCCCCCTGGGGAAAACTCACTGTATGTCATCACGTCTGGAGAACAGGGCTGATTATGGGAATCAGAGCAGGAATCTCTCAGCGCTCTGCCTGTAATCCTCCTCCTCCTACGGGAGCACCAGGAATACCAAACATCCCGAGACGCTCAGCGTCTGTCAGGGTGACTTCAGATCACCTCACTACGCTCACGTTCACCGGGAATGTTCAGAATGTAAAGAATCACAAACAGAACTAAAATTAACTCATGAAAGCAACGGCTTTAAATATAATCACACACTCACACGCTGCATGCTTAACATAAATAATGAACCTGTTGAGAAACTATCTGGCGCTAAACACCGATGATGTTTTCTTCCTGATGAGGCTGACTGATGAACAGGAGGAAGCCTCGGGGAGCGCTGCTACAGGAGGAGCTTCAGAAGAACCAAATCAACTGGGTTTGGTCGTCATCGCTTTAGATTTCCTCTCCAGACTTTACCTATCGAGGTCTCCATCAACACTTTATGTGATTTTCCCCTCAGGTTCAGTCCTGAAACTCAACCAGTGGAGGATCAATCCAAACCACTTTCACCTCTCTGTCAACACAAAGACAATCCCTCCTGAAGGATGATGAAACTCTGACAGATAAATGATGTGAAGCAGCAGCTCGTGGCTCTCAGAGATGAGAATCAGGTTCTGCTCTGACCCACCTCTAACCCTAACCTGTTAGAAGGCTGCAGACTTCAGTAGATGTCCGGGTTCTCGGAGGTGCTGGAGGGACGGACGGACGGACGGATGGATGGATGGTGTTCAGCTGAAGTTCACTGATCTAATCCCGTCCTGAGACAACAACGATACGCGTTGAGCCGCAGAGCGCTCTCCAGATACGGGAACGAGGAGCTTTCGGATGCGGCGAAACACAAATGCAGCCGAGGACCAGGAGGCCAGCAGGTCTCACAGGACTGGACCAGGGACAGGACTGGACCAGGGACAGGACTAGACCAGGGACAGGACTGGACCAAGGACAGGACTAGACCAGGGACAGGACTGGACCAGGGACAGGACTAGACCAGGGACAGGACTGGACCAAGGACAGGACTAGACCAGGGACAGGACTGGACCAGGGAAAGGACTGGACCAGGGACAGGACTAGACCAGGGACAGGACTGGACCAAGGACAGGACTAGACCAGGGACAGGACTGGACCAAGGACAGGACTAGACCAGGGACAGGACTGGACCAGGGACAGGACTAGACCAGGGACAGGACTGGACCAAGGACAGGACTAGACCAGGGACAGGACTGGACCAGGGAAAGGACTGGACCAGGGACAGGACTAGACCAGGGACAGGACTGGACCAAGGACAGGACTAGACCAGGGACAGGACTGGACCAAGGACAGGACTAGACCAGGGACAGGACTGGACCAGGGACAGGACTAGACCAGGGACAGGACTGGACCAAGGACAGGACTAGACCAGGGACAGGACTGGACCAGGGAAAGGACTGGACCAGGGACAGGACTAGACCAGGGACAGGACTGGACCAAGGACAGGACTAGACCAGGGACAGGACTGGACCAAGGACAGGACTAGACCAGGGACAGGACTGGACCAGGGACAGGACTAGACCAGGGACAGGACTGGACCAAGGACAGGACTAGACCAGGGACAGGACTGGACCAGGGAAAGGACTGGACCAGGGAAAGGACTAGACCAGGGACAGGACTGGACCAAGGACAGGACTAGACCAGGGACAGGACTGGACCAGGGACAGGACTGGACCAAGGACAGGACTGGACCAGGGACAGGACTAGACCAGGGACAGGACTGGACCAAGGACAGGACTAGACCAGGGACAGGACTGGACCAGGGACAGGACTAGACCAGGGACAGGACTGGACCAGGGACAGGACTGGACCAGGGACAGGACTAGACCAGGGACAGGACTGGACCAGGGACAGGACTGGACCAGGGATAGGCTTGAGCGGTATCCAAATGTTGATACCGTCAAACCTCTACATTTTCCCGCGGTGTACGGTATTACTATGACCAGGGTTGGACTGGGACCATATTCGGCCTGAGTACTTACAGCTGATGTTCGGTTCAGACTGCTAACACACCCGCGGCTATACGAGCTCACGCCGCAACAAGGAAGTGCTGATTAATACGAGCTGCTCGGATAGCGGGCAGCGTGAGCGCCCCAGACCGGCCCAAAGTTACCATCGGCTCACCGGCAGTCCCAACCTGACCGTGCACTTTTTTCATGACGGTGTTGAAATGGATACGTTGCTGTTTTTAAACACCAGGTGTATACGGTATTACTGTAATACCACCCAAGCCTCATCAGGGAGACGGGAACCTTTAGCGGTTCTGGACTGAAACCCACAGCTTAGTGTGGGATTGAACAGCGGGTGAAGTATGTATGTAGTCATGTTGGTACAAGAACCCAGTCAGAAGAACGAAAAACAAAACAGAAACACTTTCACTTTCAGGTAAACACCGAGTATCTGTCTCACCTGTAAATGAGCTGAACTTAAACAACATGTTTCTGTTTATTTCATTTATTTTACTCATTGATTTTTTACCTTTCTACTTAAAAAATGCTTTAAAACATTATTAAAAACTTTTCTCACATTTTAAAATGTGTTCATCGTCTTAGGTTAACTCTAAATTGTCCCTAGGTGTGAGTCCTGTTTGTCCCTGCGATGGACCGGAGACCTGTCCAGGTGTCCCCCGCCTCTCACCTGGTGCCTGATAGAGATAGAACCCAGCTCCCTGGGACCCTCACTGGATGTGGTTTGGACGGACGGTTTAAACAGTAAATCAACACGGGAGGGGGGGTGACTGTACTCTACACAGGTAAAATAATCTCAGATTCCCAGCGATACGAGTCTTGAAGGTGATTGGTGAACGATGATGTCACTGTGAGTCTGAAGATGGGATCAGACCAGTCGCCCACATTCAGCTCTCTTTTGTCTCTGCTCTACATTCCTGACGTGTTTCCTGCCAGGCTTTGCCCTCGTTTCCAAAACGTGTGTTGGTTTTGTGACGAGGTCCAGCTAACACCAACGAAAGCCTGGACGAAGACCTGAACGTGGTCCCAGATCAAGACAGAAACGTATCAAACCCTCTTCTAAACAACTCCCACCGAGCAGAGAGACTTCCCTCTTACTGCAACAAATGAAAACAAACCTCAGGATGTGTTTCCAAATATTTACACGACGTTTTTATCAGAGAAGACAACAGCAGGGTCCTCCATCCTACTGAGCAGATGTCATCTCATCCTCCCCGCTACGCCTTATCTCCAAGATAAACCTGGGTTATCTCTGCTTGTTTAGCCTGCTTTTTCACCATAGTTTAAAAACATAATCACATATTTTAGACATGGATCATATCTTTTACCAGAACTTTTACACAACAATGTAGTCAACCTTCAGCTGGGGCTTTCCCTCAGAAGATCTGAATGGGTTCAAGTGAAGAAAACTGGACTTCTTTGGTTCCTGAAGACGTTTCTCTTCTCGTCCGAGGAGCTTTGTCTGTTCTAACTGGAAGATGGGAGAGTCCAGCTGATAAACTACCTGTGAATCACCCCCTCCCTACCCCCTGAGAAGTCGTTGTCTCTACTGTGTCGACCAGGGGATCAGTCGAACACGGTAGAGCCAACGACAGTGGCGGCCTGTCCATAGGGGGCGCTCGGGCGCCGCCCCACCAGTCCCAAGAGGAAGAAGAAGAGGAATAGGATCACAAAATATAAAAAACTAACATAAAAATAAAACTAAACGAGCCATCCATTATATATACAATAAGTGCTGTGTATAATCTGCATTTAGGTGTAGTTTAGAAAGGTTTTCTTACTATTTTTTACTGGACCGATAGGTCGTGTTTCTCTGGGTTCTACTGCTCATGTCTGGACGGGACGCCGTCCCAACATAGCGCATTGTTTTCTGCTCCTGACGCATGCGCACTGAGTGCAAAAAATAGGAGATCGCTCGGGACGCAGGTCTTCAGCGTCCCTGTGTGACATGCGCACAACAGCAGAAGACTGGAGTGTTGCTCAGACCGAAACCGGAAGTTCTTGCTCTCTTTTTAATGGAGGGTAGAAAATGGATATTTATTCAAAGAATCCTTCTTGCCCGCTTGTGAAAACAAGCTGAATGATTCAATTTGTCCTGATTTCATCAACTCAGTGGTGAGTGACTTCGTTTGTTTGTTTCTTTTCTTAATGACTATGTGTCTGTCACGGATTTTCCCATTCAAAAACCCCATAGGCGGAGCTAGCCGCGGCTAGCAGTGGTAAGTCCTGATGAGTGAATTTATACCTTAAATAGCGATATGTGTTTGTTGAGGTGTCTGCCGAATGTTAGTGAAATACAGATACTGCTGATTGAATACGTTGGTTTATGTAGTTTAGCCCGTTTTTCATGAGTTTTCTCTACTTTTCATTAAATTATTATGGCGTTTTAAGGAAGTTTGGTCTGACTGGGTTTGATGGGACTTATCAGTGGATGTGACTTTATTTTGTTGTTAATTCACTTCATTAGTTGAGCTGATTGTCATGACTTGCTTGGTTAGTGGTTGTTGTCTGAATTGTAACATTAATTATCTGACTGTATTAGTTAGAGGTGGATTTATTTGTTTGTGGTGTCAGTAGAAAGATAATTGTGAATATTAAGTAATGTTTTTGACAAGTTGTTTTTTCCTTGAAACTCTTACAACTTCTGTTGTGACCACATTGTGGTTGTTTTTATTTTTCTTTGTATCTGATTATATTGATATTATTCTAAGGTCTCCTTATGAAGACTTTATGATTTCTTTACTGTTTGATGTGTAGAATTAGACCTAACAGCTCCACATTTCTAGAGAACTGGTGGGAGGGATTTTTACCAGCAAAATATTCAGTCAGATGAAAATATTTTGCATCATTCCCCGCCCTAGTGGTGATATGTGATTTTTTTTTTTGCGCATCTGAAAACTGACTAGCAAAAATGCGCCCCACCCAAAAAAAATTTCACCAGCCGCCACTGGCCAACGACTTCTCAGGGGGTAGGGAGGGGGTGAATCAGAGAGATGAAGATAACCACAGTTTAGAAGCTTCCCTCTCCCTCGTTACAGATGAATTAACAAAGCTCCTCCAACGTGAAACGTCTTCAAAAACCCAAAGAAGTCCAGGTGCTTTTATTAATAATAAATAACTAATTATTCCATCCTGTTCAAGTAGCACAGCCCAGTCCGAGAGGGGCAGTTTGTCGTCGTGTCCCTGGTGGACTTGATGTTCGTGTCCACAGCGTTGACGTGTCTGGTTACCTCACATCTGTGGCTACAATGTAGCTCACTACCATCAGCACTTAGAAAGGTGTAGGACATTTTACAGAGTTCTCATTAGTAACAGGAAAACTGCAGCAGCATCAGAACAACCAGAGGAAACCAGTTTGATCCTGTTAAGTGAAAGTTTTTTGCACCAGGGACCGGCTGCGTGTCAAACAACACGTCCACGGACCAGTCGGCCGGTTGGTGTTTAGATGTGCAAAAATCCCTGCACCATCCCATAGCAACAAACATTTAAAAGGCATGAACAGTAAATACAATTATAAAATGCTATATACTTAAAGCCGCACTCTGTAGGATTTCATCAGGAGAGCAGTTTTTGAATCTAACGTCCAAAGGCTCCTCCTCAAAACATCTCGACACGCGCGTCCGGTCGCGTGTGCGTGCGTGCACGCGGCGCATATACTTCGGACATGAACTGTACCGCTCAATGTGTAGGGTTTAATCACTCACAGTTCACAGTCTTACTCCAATACTACGAGGGTCTGAAGAGCCCTCTCTGTCCCTGCTGCTTCTGATATTAGCTCTGTTAGCAGAGAGCTGCTGCTGGACTCTGAAGCTGAACTTGACTCGGCCCTGGATGAACTTTCTGACCAAAATAAACGCGTAACCCTGTCAAGCCTTGCCATTCTGTGAGGTGAAAGGTTTAAAAATAAAAATAAATCCATCTTTAGCTGGAGAATGGGTAGGTTTTTAGGAGAAATGAGCCGTGAGGCTGAGACGCAAACAGAGAAACACACGGAGCGTCCTGTACGACAGCGCCCCCTACTGGTACAGGTTTGGTCGATGCGCGTGCATGTTGAGAGAATGCAGACATTTGAATTTCATTGGCTGAAAAATGTCGGCGGCAAGAAATAATGGAAAGGGGTCTCTAGGAGGAAGGAGGGTCTTCATCAGAATGACAGATGTTGTGGAACTCAACCCATAGATCATAGTTTAGACCTGAAATATCATTTAGAACATTTAGAAAACTTTGATACAGAGAAAAATGATCCAGAGAGCCGCTTTAAAAAAGAAAAGGGCCACAGCATCAACGTCCAACAGAAAACAGACATCCCTCACAAAAAACTATAAACTGTGCAAGTTCAATCATAAAAATGGTAAAGTCCAACATTTAAAAAGTCTTGTTTTTAGCCACTTTATCTTATTTTAGTGGAAAACTGTTATCTGCAAAAACAGCAGTACTTGAAATAAGGTAAATATTTCTAGTAAATATGATCAAATTTTGAATAAAAAACCTGCCAGTGGAGAAAAATTGATCATATTTAAGAATATTGACCTTAGCGGTTTGCAGTGCATTGTGTGCAAAATAACTACAACTGCTGTTTGTGAGCCCTGGCTTCAGTAAAGGCAATGAGAATGTTCTCCATGTTCTCCATATGTCAGTGTCATATGTTCTCCATATGTCTGTGTCATATGTTCTCCGTGTTCTCCATATGTCTGTGTCATATGTTCTCCGTGTTCTCCATATGTCTGTGTCATATGTTCTCCGTGTTCTCCATATGTCTGTGTCATATGTTCTCCGTGTTCTCCATATGTCTGTGTCATATGTTCTCCGTGTTCTCCATATGTCTGTGTCATATGTTCTCCATATGTCTGTGTCATATGTTCTCCATATGTCTGTGTCATATGTTCTCCGTGTTCTCCATATGTCTGTGTCATATGTTCTCCATGTTCTCCATATCTCTGTGTCATATGTTCTCCATATGTCTGTGTCATATGTTCTCCGTGTTCTCCATATGTCTGTGTCATATGTTCTCCGTGTTCTCCATATGTCTGTGTCATATGTTCTCCATATGTCTGTGTCATATGTTCTCCATGTTCTCCATATGTCTGTGTCATATGTTCTCCATGTTCTCCATATGTCTGTGTCATATGTTCTCCATATGTCTGTGTCATATGTTCTCCATATGTCTGTGTCATATGTTCTCCATATGTCTGTGTCATATGTTCTCCATGTTCTCCATATGTCTGTGTCATATGTTCTCCGTGTTCTCCATATGTCTGTGTCATATGTTCTCCGTGTTCTCCATATGTCTGTGTCATATGTTCTCCATGTTCTCCATATGTCTGTGTCATATGTTCTCCGTGTTCTCCATATGTCTGTGTCATATGTTCTCCATATGTCTGTGTCATGTGTTCTCCATATGTCTGTGTCATATGTTCTCCGTGTTCTCCATATGTCTGTGTCATATGTTCTCCATGTTCTCGATATGTCTGTGTCATATGTTCTCCTATGTCTGTGTCATATGTTCTCCATGTTCTCCATATGTCTGTGTCATATGTTCTCCATATGTCTGTGTCATATGTTCTCCGTGTTCTCCATATGTCTGTGTCATATGTTCTCCGTGTTCTCCATATGTCTGTGTCATATGTTCTCCATGTTCTCCATATGTCTGTGTCATATGTTCTCCATATGTCTGTGTCATATGTTCTCCATGTTCTCCATATGTCTGTGTCATATGTTCTCCATATGTCTGTGTCATATGTTCTCCATATGTCTGTGTCATATGTTCTCCGTGTTCTCCATATGTCTGTGTCATATGTTCTCCATGTTCTCCATATGTCTGTGTCATATGTTCTCCGTGTTCTCCATATGTCTGTGTCATATGTTCTCCATATGTCTGTGTCATATGTTCTCCATATGTCTGTGTCATATGTTCTCCATATGTCTGTGTCATATGTTCTCCGTGTTCTCCATATGTCTGTGTCATATGTTCTCCATGTTCTCCATATGTCTGTGTCATATGTTCTTCGTGTTCTCCATATGTCTGTGTCATATGTTCTCCATATGTCTGTGTCATATGTTCTCCATATGTCTGTTTCATATGTTCTCCATGTTCTCCATATGTCTGTGTCATATGTTCTCCGTGTTCTCCATATGTCTGTGTCATATGTTCTCCGTGTTCTCCATATGTCTGTGTCATATGTTCTCCATATGTCTGTGTCATATGTTCTCCATATGTCTGTGTCATATGTTCTCCGTGTTCTCCATATGTCTGTGTCATATGTTCTCCGTGTTCTCCATATGTCTGTGTCATATGTTCTCCGTGTTCTCCATATGTCTGTGTCATATGTTCTCCATGTTCTCCATATGTCTGTGTCATATGTTTTCCATATGTCTGTGTCATATGTTCTCCATATGTCTGTGTCATATGTTCTCCATATGTCTGTGTCATATGTTCTCCATATGTCTGTGTCATATGTTCTCCGTGTTCTCCATATGTCTGTGTCATATGTTCTCCGTGTTCTCCATATGTCTGTGTCATATGTTCTCCGTGTTCTCCATATGTCTGTGTCATATGTTCTCCATATGTCTGTGTCATATGTTCTCCATATGTCTGTGTCATATGTTCTCCATATGTCTGTGTCATATGTTCTCCGTGTTCTCCATATGTCTGTGTCATATGTTCTCCGTGTTCTCCATATGTCTGTTTCATATGTTCTCCGTGTTCTCCATATGTCTGTGCCATATGTTCTCCATATGTCTGTGTCATATGTTCTCCATATGTCTGTGTCATATGTTCTCCATATGTCTGTGTTATATGTTCTCCATATGTCTGTGTCATATGTTCTCCGTGTTCTCCATATGTCTGTGTCATATGTTCTCCGTGTTCTCCATATGTCTGTGTCATATGTTCTCCGTGTTCTCCATATGTCTGTGTCATATGTTCTCCATATGTCTGTGTCATATGTTCTCCATATGTCTGTGTCATATGTTCTCCATATGTCTGTGTCATATGTTCTCCATATGTCTGTGTCATATGTTCTCCATGTTCTCCATATGTCTGTGTCATATGTTCTCCGTGTTCTCCATATGTCTGTGTCATATGTTCTCCATGTTCTCCATATGTCTGTGTCATATGTTCTCCATATGTCTGTGTCATATGTTCTCCATATGTCTGTGTCATATGTTCTCCATATGTCTGTGTCATATGTTCTCCATATGTCTGTGTCATATGTTCTCCGTGTTCTCCATATGTCTGTGTCATATGTTCTCCGTGTTCTCCATATGTCTGTGTCATATGTTCTCCATGTTCTCCATATGTCTGTGTCATATGTTCTCCATGTTCTCCATATGTCTGTGTCATATGTTCTCCATATGTCTGTGTCATATGTTCTCCATATGTCTGTGTCGTATGTTCTCCGTGTTCTCCATATGTCTGTGTCATATGTTCTCCATGTTCTCCATATGTCTGTGTCATATGTTCTCCGTGTTCTCCATATGTCTGTGTCATATGTTCTCCATATGTCTGTGTCATATGTTCTCCTATGTCTGTGTCATATGTTCTCCGTGTTCTCCATATGTCTGTGTCATATGTTCTCCGTGTTCTCCATATGTCTGTGTCATATGTTCTCCATGTTCTCCATATGTCTGTGTCATATGTTCTCCATATGTCTGTGTCATATGTTCTCCATATGTCTGTGTCATATGTTCTCCGTATGTCTGTGTCATATGTTCTCCGTGTTCTCCGTATGTCTGTGTCATATGTTCTCCGTGTTCTCCATATGTCTGTGTCATATGTTCTCCATGTTCTCCATATGTCTGTTTCATATGTTCTCCATATGTCTGTGTCATATGTTCTCCATATGTCTGTGTCATATGTTCTCCATATGTCTGTGTCATATGTTCTCCATGTTCTCCATATGTCTGTGTCATATGTTCTCCGTGTTCTCCATATGTCTGTGTCATATGTTCTCTATGTTCTCCATATGTCTGTGTCATATGTTCTCCATATGTCTGTGTCATATGTTCTCCATATGTCTGTGTCATATGTTCTCCATGTTCTCCATATGTCTGTGTCATATGTTCTCCATATTTCTGTGTCATATGTTCTCCATGTTCTCCATATGTCTGTGTCATATGTTCTCCATATGTCTGTGTCATATGTTCTCCATATGTCTGTGTCATATGTTCTCCATGTTCTCCATATGTCTGTGTCATATGTTCTCCATGTTCTCCATATGTCTGTGTCATATGTTCTCCATGTTCTCCATATGTCTGTGTCATATGTTCTCCATATGTCTGTGTCATATGTTCTCCATATGTCTGTGTCATATGTTCTCCATATGTCTGTGTCATATGTTCTCCATATGTCTGTGTCATATGTTCTCCATGTTCTCCATATGTCTGTTTCATATGTTCTCCATGTTCTCCATATGTCTGTGTCATATGTTCTCCGTGTTCTCCATATGTCTGTGTCATATGTTCTCTATGTTCTCCATATGTCTGTGTCATATGTTCTCCATATGTCTGTGTCATATGTTCTCCATATGTCTGTGTCATATGTTCTCCATGTTCTCCATATGTCTGTGTCATATGTTCTCCGTGTTCTCCATATGTCTGTGTCATATGTTTTCCATGTTCTGTGTCATATGTTCTCCGTGTTCTCCATATGTCTGTGTCATATGTTCTCCATGTTCTTCATATGTCTGTGTCATATGTTCTCCATTTTCTCCATTTGTCTGTGTCATATGTTCTCCATATGTCTGTTTTATATGTTCTCCATATGTCTGTGTCATATGTTCTCCATATGTCTGTGTCATATGTTCTCCATGTTCTCCATATGTCTGTGTCATATGTTCTCCGTGTTCTCCATATGTCTGTGTCATATGTTCTCCATGTTCTCCATATGTCTGTGTCATATGTTCTCCATATGTCTGTGTCATATGTTCTCCATATGTCTGTGTCATATGTTCTCCATATGTCTGTGTCATATGTTCTCCATGTTCTCCATATGTCTGTGTCATATGTTCTCCGTGTTCTCCATATGTCTGTGTCATATGTTCTCCATGTTCTCCATATGTCTGTGTCATATGTTCTCCATATGTCTGTGTCATATGTTCTCCATATGTCTGTGTCATATGTTCTCCATATGTCTGTGTCATATGTTCTCCGTGTTCTCCATATGTCTGTGTCATATGTTCTCCGTGTTCTCCATATGTCTGTGTCATATGTTCTCCATGTTCTCCATATGTCTGTGTCATATGTTCTCCGTGTTCTCCATATGTCTGTGTCATATGTTCTCCATATGTCTGTGTCATATGTTCTCCATATGTCTGTGTCATATGTTCTCCGTGTTCTCCATATGTCTGTGTCATATGTTCTCCATGTTCTCCATATGTCTGTGTCATATGTTCTCCATATGTCTGTGTCATATGTTCTCCATATGTCTGTGTCATATGTTCTCCGTGTTCTCCATATGTCTGTGTCATATGTTCTCCATGTTCTCCATATGTCTGTGTCATATGTTCTCCGTGTTCTCCATATGTCTGTGTCATATGTTCTCCATGTTCTCCATATGTCTGTGTCATATGTTCTCCGTGTTCTCCATATGTCTGTGTCATATGTTCTCCGTGTTCTCCATATGTCTGTGTCCGTGTTCTCCATATGTCTGTGTCATATGTTCTCCATGTTCTCCATATGTCTGTGTCATATGTTCTCCATATGTCTGTGTCATATGTTCTCCATATGTCTGTGTCATATGTTCTCCGTGTTCTCCATATGTCTGTGTCATATGTTCTCCGTGTTCTCCATATGTCTGTGTCATATGTTCTCCGTGTTCTCCATATGTCTGTGTCATATGTTCTCCATATGTCTGTGTCATATGTTCTCCATATGTCTGTGTCATATGTTCTCCGTGTTCTCCATATGTCTGTGTCATATGTTCTCCATATGTCTGTGTCATATGTTCTCCATGTTCTCCATATGTCTGTGTCATATGTTCTCCATATGTCTGTGTCATATGTTCTCCATATGTCTGTGTCATATGTTCTCCATATGTCTGTGTCATATGTTTTCCGTGTTCTCCATATGTCTGTTTCATATGTTCTCCGTGTTCTCCATATGTCTGTGTCATATGTTCTCCATGTTCTCCATATGTCTGTGTCATATGTTCTCCATATGTCTGTGTCATATGTTCTCCATATTCTGTGTCATATGTTCTCCATATGTCTGTGTCATATGTTCTCCGTGTTCTCCATATGTCTGTGTCATATGTTCTCCGTGTTCTCCATATGTCTGTGTCATATGTTCTCCATGTTCTCCATATGTCTGTGTCATATGTTCTCCATATGTCTGTGTCATATGTTCTCCATATTCTCCATATGTCTGTGTCATATGTTCTCCATGTTCTCCATATGTCTGTGTCATATGTTCTCCATATGTCTGTGTCATATGTTCTCCATATGTCTGTGTCATATGTTCTCCGTGTTCTCCATATGTCTGTGTCATATGTTCTCCATGTTCTCCATATGTCTGTGTCATATGTTCTCCGTGTTCTCCATATGTCTGTGTCATATGTTCTCCATATGTCTGTGTCATATGTTCTCCATATGTCTGTGTCATATGTTCTCCATATGTCTGTGTCATATGTTCTCCATGTTCTCCATATGTCTGTGTCATATGTTCTCCATATGTCTGTGTCATATGTTCTCCATGTTCTCCATATGTCTGTGTCATATGTTCTCCATGTTCTCCATATGTCTGTGTCATATGTTCTCCATATGTCTGTGTCATATGTTCTCCGTGTTCTCCATATGTCTGTGTCATATGTTCTCCATGTTCTCCATATGTCTGTGTCATATGTTCTCCATATGTCTGTGTCATATGTTCTCCATGTTCTCCATATGTCTGTGTCATATGTTCTCCATGTTCTCCATATGTCTGTGTCATATGTTCTCCATGTTCTCCATATGTCTGTGTCATATGTTCTCCGTGTTCTCCATATGTCTGTGTCATATGTTCTCCATATGTCTGTGTCATATGTTCTCCATATGTCTGTGTCATATGTTCTCCATGTTCTCCATATGTCTGTGTCATATGTTCTCCATATGTCTGTGTCATATGTTCTCCGTGTTCTCCATATGTCTGTGTCATATGTTCTCCATGTTCTCCTTATGTCTGTGTTATATGTTCTCCATATGTCTGTGTCATATGTTCTCCATGTGCTCCATATGTCTGTGTCATATGTTCTCCATATGTCTGTGTCATATGTTCTCCGTGTTCTCCATATGTCTGTGTCATATGTTCTCCGTGTTCTCCATATGTCTGTGTCATATGTTCTCCATGTTCTCCATATGTCTGTGTCATATGTTCTCCATGTTCTCCATATGTCTGTGTCATATGTTCTCCATGTTCTCCATATGTCTGTGTCATATGTTCTCCATGTTCTCCATATGTCTGTGTCATATGTTCTCCATGTTCTCCATATGTCTGTGTCATATGTTCTCCATATGTCTGTGTCATATGTTCTCCATATGTCTGTGTCATATGTTCTCCATATGTCTGTGTCATATGTTCTCCATATGTCTGTGTCATATGTTCTCCATATGTCTGTGTCATATGTTCTCCATATGTCTGTGTCATATGTTCTCCGTGTTCTCCATATGTCTGTGTCATATGTTCTCCATGTTCTCCATATGTCTGTGTCATATGTTCTCCATATGTCTGTGTCATATGTTCTCCATGTTCTCCATATGTCTGTGTCATATGTTCTCCATGTTCTCCATATGTCTGTGTCATATGTTCTCCATATGTCTGTGTCATATGTTCTCCATATGTCTGTGTCATATGTTCTCCATGTTCTCCATATGTCTGTGTCATATGTTCTCCGTGTTCTCCATATGTCTGTGTCATATGTTCTCCGTGTTCTCCATGTCCACAGACTGATGAACATCACGCTCAGTGGACAAAGTGCCTGTGGGTCTCTGTTGGTCCATAGTGGACCTGAGGCCACTGAACTGGGGTCAGGAGTGTACTCTGACTGCTTTAGGTCTCTAGATGTTCTTCATCTCAATGGGACATTACCTGGTTCTACCTCTGTTTGACACAAGTTGTCTGAGTTTATTTAAACACGGATCTCAGTCTGTTTGACTCCGTCTAACCCGAACCCTCCATCTGCACTGAATCCAGCAGGAGGGCTGGAAACGCCCAGTTTTAGTTGGATTGTTCGCTACAGTTTGTGTCTTTGTTTCAGGGCCGACACACACACACACAGAGAGACAGAGCGAGTCCGTTTCACCCCGACTCTCAGCTACACTGAGCTCCGATAGTGTCGCTCTGCCCTGCTGCTCAACAACACACCCTCTCCCTTCATGCTTTGCTGCTATCTGTGAGAAACTAAACAAGATTGCGTGCACCTGCACATGGAGCTGTTCCCAAACAAAATTCAAACTCTGTCAACAGCAGGCGTGAAACCAATATCCTCAGAAGCTCTAAAACCCAAACAGGCAGAGAGATTATCACAGCGGAGAGTGAACTTCAGCCTGATGATGTGTCGCTCAGAGACGGTGGGAGGCTGTTACGTAAGACCTGAAGACTGACAGGACAAAAAGAAACCTCGTGTTTCTGTGTCTGGAAGAAGAGCCAGAGAGGAAGATTCTCACTGCTGAAGTCAAGTCTGGGCAGCTTTAACGTTAAAGTTTTATTAAATTAAAGCAGGAAGAGATTCAATGTGAGACAACTTTGGGAGGATCTGGAGAATAAGTTGTTAATAAAATGAGACCTAATTAAGGAACCTGAGGTGAACCATGATGTAAATCAATCAAAGCACCCTGTGATCTGACCAGATATGAAACTAGATGCAGCCATTCAGCAAGTTCAAACTGAAAACTCTACAGAGCTGGGGAAAGTATTTACACCTTTACAGATTCAATCTGCTTCTGCTGACTCGTCACCATTAAATGTTTCACATCAGTAAACAAATTTCAGCATCTGACAAAGAAAACCTGAAGTTTTCAAAAGATGATTTCATTGTTTAAGAGACCAACCTGGTCTGTGGAAAATCCACTAGATGGTTGTAACTCTGGTGGGAACAGCTACGGTCTTTACAGGATGTTTCCATTCAGCCAGGTGGAGGGTTTTCTGACCTGTTTAAGGTCAAAGGTTATCCTCCAGGATTTTCTGGTAGTCAGCAGAATTAATAGGTCCATCAGTTCCAGCCAGTGGTCCAGGTCCTGAAGACCAGACCATCACACTACCACCACCATGCTGACTGTTAGGATGAAATCCAGAGTTAGTTTGAGTCCAGGAGGAACAGGACACACACCTTACCTGATGGAACGGGGCACACACCTTCAGGAGGAACAGGACACACACCTTCAGGAGGAACAGGACACACACCTTCAGGAGGAACAGGACACACACCTTACCTGATGGAACGGGGCACACACCTTCAGGAGGAACAGGACACACACCTTCAGGAGGAACAGGACACACACCTTCAGGAGGAACAGGACACACACCTTCAGGAGGAACAGGACACACACCTTCAGGAGGACCAGGACACACACCTTCAGGTCGACCAGATAAC
>SSNR01000083.1:382983-393613 GCA_006937965.1 Callopanchax toddi
GCTTCGTGAGGCTCCGTGAGGCTTCGTGAGGCTACATGAGGCTTCGTGAGGCTCCATGAGGCTACATGAGGCTTCGTGAGGCTCCATGAGGCTTCGTGAGGCTACATGAGGCTTCGTGAGGCTACATGAGGCTTCGTGAGGCTTCGTGAGGCTATGTGAGGCTTCGTGAGGCTTCGTGAGGCTTCATGAGGCTTCATGAGGCTTCGTGAGGCTTCGTGAGGCTCCAGGTGATGTCAGACTGGACCAGGTTGGGTCAGACTGGACCAGGTGAGGTCAGACTGGACCAGGTTGGGTCAGACTGGACCAGGAGAGGTCAGACTGGACCAGGTGAGGTCAGACTGGACCAGGTTGGGTCAGACTGGGCCAGGTGAGGTCAGACTGGACCAGGTGAGGTCAGACTGGACCAGGTGAGGTCAGACTGGACCAGGTTGGGTCAGACTGGGCCAGGTGAGGTCAGACTGGACCAGGTGAGGTCAGACTGGACCAGCTGAGGTCAGACTGGACCAGGTGATGTCAGACTGGACCAGGTGAGGTCAGACTGGACCAGGTGAGGTCAGACTGGACCAGGTGAGGTCAGACTGGACCAGGTTGGGTCAGATTGGACCAGGTGAGGTCAGACTGGACCAGGTGAGGTCAGACTGGACCAGGTGAGGTCAGACTGGACCAGGTGAGGTCAGACTGGACCAGGTNGAACAGGACACACACCTTCAGGAGGAACAGGACACACACCTTCAGGAGGAACAGGACACACACCTTCAGGAGGAACAGGACACACACCTTCAGGAGGAACAGGACACACACCTTCAGGAGGAACAGGACACACACCTTCAGGAGGAACAGGACACACACCTTCAGGAGGAACAGGACACACACCTTCAGGAGGAACAGGACACACACCTTCAGGAGGAACAGGACACACACCTTCAGGAGGAACAGGACACACACCTTACCTGATGGAACGGGACACACACCTTCAGGAGGAACAGGACACACACCTTCCTGATGGAACAGGACACACACCTTCCTGATGGAACAGGACACACACCTTCAGGAGGAACAGGACACACACCTTCAGGAGGAACAGGACACACACCTTCAGGAGGAACAGGACACACACCTTCAGGAGGAACAGGACACACACCTTCAGGAGGAACAGGACACACACCTTCAGGAGGAACAGGACACACACCTTCAGGAGGAACAGGACACACACCTTCAGGAGGAACAGGACACACACCTTACCTGATGGAACGGGACACACACCTTCAGGAGGAACAGGACACACACCTTCAGGTGGAACAGGACACACACCTTCAGGAGGAACAGGACACACACCTTCAGGTGGAACAGGACACACACCTTCAGGTGGAACAGGACACACACCTTCAGGTGGAACGGGACACACACCTTCAGGAGGAACAGGACACACACCTTCCTGATGGAAGAGGACACACATCTTCAGGAGGAACAGGACACACACCTTCAGGAGGAACAGGACACACATCTTCAGGAGGAACAGGACACACACGTTCCAGGTAGCAGCTTTTGTCTCATCAGCTGCCAGAATATTTTCCCAGAATTCTTTTGGAGCACCCAGATGTTTTAGCTAATGTGAGACGGGTCTTTGTGTTGTTTCTGGTCAGGAGAAGTTTTGACCTTTGAATTCTCTGATGGAGGACATTTTTGTCCCGTCTCTTTCTTATTGCTGAATCATGACCTCTGACCTTAACTTGAACCAGTGAGTCATGCAGAACTTTAGATGTTCTGGTCCTTTTGTTCTTGAATCTCTTTAGAACAGGTCCTGATGTTTTGAGATCTTTTAGCCTCTTTCATGTTGTCAGAAACTTTCTATTGAAGGGATTTATTAATTCTACAGGTCTGGTAGAGATCAGGTCTGGTAGTGATCAGGTCTAGTAGTGATCAGGTCTGGTAGAGATCAGGTCTGGTAGAGATCAGGTCTGGTAGAGATCAGGTCTGATAGTGATCAGGTCTGGTAGAGATCAGGTCTGGTAGAGATCAGGTCTGGTAGTGATCAGGTCTCTGAGAGATGTCTAAAATATCTGAGAGAGGTTTGAGACACCTGAGAAACGTTTGAGACACCTGAGAGATGTTTGAGACATCTGAGAGACGTTTGAGACACCTGAGAGATGTTTGAGACACGTGAGAGATGTCCGAGACATCTGAAAGATGTCTAAGATATCTGAGAGATGTTTGAGACATCTGAGAGAGGTTTGAGACACCTGAGAGACGTTTGAGACACCTGAGAGAGATTTAAAACATCTGACAGACGTTTGAGACGAGAGATGTCTAAGACATCTGAGAGATGTTTGAGACATCTGAGAGACGTTTGAGACATTTGAGAGAGGTTTGAGACACCTGAGAGACGTTTGAGACACCTGAGAGAGATTTAAAACATCTGACAGACGTTTGAGACGAGAGATGTCTAAGACATCTGAGAGATGTTTGAGACATCTGAGAGACGTTTGAGACATTTGAGAGAGGTTTGAGACACCTGAGAGATGTTTGAGACACGTGAGAGATGTCCGAGACATCTGAAAGATGTCTAAGATATCTGAGAGATGTTTGAGACATCTGAGAGACGTTTGAGACATTTGAGAGAGGTTTGAGACACCTGAGAGACGTTTGAGACACCTGAGAGAGATTTAAAACATCTGACAGACGTTTGAGACGAGAGATGTCTAAGACATCTGAGAGATGTCCGAGACATCTGATAGACGTTTGAGACATCTGAGAGACCTTTGAGACATCTGAGAGACGTCTGAGACACGTTTGAGATATCTGAGAGACGTTTGAGACATCTGAGAGACCTTTCAGACATTTGAGAAAAGAGGCTGTTTGTGCTTCGTCACCAGCAGTGAGTCAAATGTCAGAACTCTTTTACATTTCTATAAGAAGGACAGACTAACTGAATGAATTCCTTCAGTGAATCAGACACGATGTTTTCCTACACACATCCATTCCTAACGTCTCCGTCTGGTGGGACCTGTCTGGATGGACCCTGGTCGTCTCTCCTCAGTCTGACAAACATAAACAGTAAATCATCAACAGGTAAAGAAAACAAAGACAACCAGATGACCTGAAGGACACTTCTGAGTCATGTGAGCTGTTGGATGACCAGTTCACACACCTCACCCTAACGGGTCCTAACGGGGGTCTGTGACCCCCCACGCCCTTTATGGGGGCTATTAGAGACCCCATTCAGGGCTCGGTGACCTTCTCTGTGGTGGCCTGGCCCCGGTGGACACAGGGAGGGGGACTGGACTAAGTGGATCTGAAGGTGGACTGTAACGTCTGATGAGGAAACATCATGAACATCATCAGGTTAAAGCTTCCATTTAATCTGCTGAAAACTTCAAGAGAAGATTTTAAAATGTGTCACAAAGAGGACTGAACTAAAACGGCTCAGGTTGTAGGTTTCAGGAAACTTCTGGAACCATAAGAGTAAAAGAACTGGGGTTGTGAGCTGAACACCGGCACCAGGTGCTGACCCGACGTTATCTTTGACCGACCACAGATATGAAATCTGAGCCGGTTATCACCTTTACTTTGTGTTAGGGCCTCAAAACAAAAACGATGCTCACAAAACGTGTTGTGTAGCTGTGATAAAGTTCAGAATTCATGCTTCGCTGTAATCAGTCACTTTCTGCACCAAAATAAAATCCTATTGATAAGAATTCAAAATAAAAGCCACTTCTTGTCAAACGTAAACACTGAGCAGCTTGTTCCTGGATAATCAGGTTGTTTCTGTCATCCAACATAAATTATTTTACTCAATTATCAGTGAGAAAGTAAAACAGGAGAGTCTTAAAGCTGCAGCTGCCTTTACTTTAATTAATGAAGAATTTTAAAGTCTGATCTAACAGTAATTTGCTCTAGAGCTCCCCCTGCAGGTGTTAGATATTAAATCACATTAAACCAACGCATCAAAACTCTAAAAGAGCTGAGTGACATCACAGGACGAGACCAGACATTCTAACATGTTGTATTAACACAGGTCTGACGCCTCCTCCCTTTTAGAACCCGTCAGGTTGAACTTTAACCTTTTGATGCCTCCAAGCACATTGACGTGTTTTTGAATTGTAATTTTTAGCATGTTTTATTATTTAAAAGGAAAAAGTTTAAAACCTGCATCTCCTTTGAGGCCTGAGGCTTCAGGTGGAGCTCTGAGGGATTTTCTTCCTGATGACATCATTTTTACCATATATGGTAAATGGAGAAAATACTTGCTTCTTTCAACAGGAAGCAGGTAAAAAGGTAAATAATAATGAATGACTTTTATTGCTTGTTCTTTACCTGAGCAGTTTAATGTGAGTATTTTATTAAAGATAAGTGAGAGACAGAGCAGTGACTGAGTCTGATGGACCTGGTTCCTCTCTGCGATGGTTGAGGCAGCTGTTGCTAGCTGTGGGCGCACTGCGGCCGGTGCCAGTCGTGGCGGTAACCCACGGTGGTCTTTAGCTGAGGACCATTCAGTCCCTTTTCTTCGCCAAAGAAAAAATACCAAAACGTCATTTTTAAGTTTGTGAAGCAGGTAACTGTCTGATGTTTGTTTCCATTGGGTCATATTTCTCCATCTTCCTATTGGATAGATCATTTTACGTCTGTGACATGAAGCAAAACCATAAAGTGTCTCTGAACTCTCACCTCTCTGTTACATCAAGGTTCTGCTCCTCTTTCTGTTTGAGGTTTCCTGTAGAGGAACTTGAGTCGTTCTCCATCAGACAGACGCTGAACTCAGAGGACTCAGTAAAGACATAAATGAGCTTTAAGCTGCAGGATGAGTCTCCAGCCTCACCCAGCCCAGTGACTGGAGTCACCCAGCTTGTCTAACTGGTAGTAAATCACACGCTGGCTGCTCTGCTTCCTGTGTCAAAATCATTTTCAGGACAGAAATATCTGGCTTCACTTTCACCAACGTCAGTAACAAGATGAAGTCTGTTTGGAGACCAAACTGAAATTAATTTTCTATTTGCACAACTCAACCATGTGACCACCTGGTATAAAACCTGAATCAAACAAAAACATCTGAATTATAAGAGGAGCTGAAACTGAAAACGGTCCAGAGGACGGTCATAGTCCTCCTGTTTCAGCTTCAGCTCCTCTTAAAGCTCAGGTCTGATTTGTTCTCTGGTTCAGGTTTTAAACCTGGAAAAATACGATCAAAGTCTCAGTGGAACAAGAACATTTATTTACCACAGAGCTGGCCTGTTTTTCAGAGGTTTTTAAAAGGCTCCACGAGGCTTCATGAGGCTTCATGAGGCTTCATGAGGCTCCATGAGGCTCCATGAGGCTTCGTGAGGCTACATGAGGCTTCGTGAGGCTACATGAGGCTTCGTGAGGCTTCGTGAGGCTTCGTGAGGCTTCGTGAGGCTTCAAGAGGCTTCATGAGGCTCCATGAGGCTCCATGAGGCTTCTTGAGGCTTCATGAGGCTTCATGAGGCTCCATGAGGCTCCATGAGGCTACATGAGGCTTCGTGAGGCTACATGAGGCTTCGTGAGGCTTCGTGAGGCTCCGTGAGGCTTCGTGAGGCTACATGAGGCTTCGTGAGGCTCCATGAGGCTACATGAGGCTTCGTGAGGCTCCATGAGGCTTCGTGAGGCTACATGAGGCTTCGTGAGGCTTCATGGTGAGGCTCCAGGTGAGGTCAGACTGGACCAGGTTGGGTCAGATTGGACCAGGTGAGGTCAGACTGGACCAGGTGAGGTCAGACTGGACCAGGTGAGGTCAGACTGGACCAGGTGAGGTCAGACTGGACCAGGTTGGGTCAGACTGGACCAGGTGAGGTCAGACTGGACCAGGTGAGGTCAGACTGGACCAGGTGATGTCAGACTGGACCAGGTTGGGTCAGACTGGACCAGGTGAGGTCAGACTGGACCAGGTGAGGTCAGACTGGACCAGGTGAGGTCAGACTGGACCAGGTGAGGTTATACGTGAACTGGAGCCCTGATGAGTCGACCATCAGGTTTACTGATCTTCTCTTTATCTCACAGCCAGCAGGACTTCAACCTGAGGCTCTGACCTCCACCCTGAAACCACTGGGATGATTCTGCAGCTTTTTATCAAAAGCTGTCACTAAAACATGAACGTTTGTCATTTTTAGATGTTGTTGTTTTCAGAGTGATAATGTGACACGTTTATCACCCAGCAGAGCATCCTCTCAGCCCGCTCCAGGTCCATTATCTGTTTACGCTCCGTCTGCAGCAGCGCAGACGTCCGGACACTAGACCCCTGGCCGTCGCGCTCTCTGGTCCAGATAACTTTCCTCTAAGGCCTCATCCGCCTCGCAGTGAGGATGACAGCAGCGCGATGAAAACAGCAGTCAGTGAAAACACGGCGTGATTTATCTTGGCAGCTTGTTTGTTATTCCTAACGAGGCGTTTAAGGGCTCCGGAGGAGCAGAAGAAGTCCAGGGTCCTGATGCAGATAGGAGGAATTCCCCAGCCAGAGTCAAAACAGACCTGCAGCGCGCCGACACCTCAGGGACTTCTGCTGTCCTCAACCCTCTGATGAAATATGTTCTGATTGTTTTCCACGAGCTAGTGAAGCTTCCTGAGTGATTCATGAAACATTTATAAATGTTTCTGTTAGGAGCTCAAACTGAACGGCGTCCAATCACAAAGCATTCCTCGTTAGCCTCAGGGCCTCGCTGTCGAGTCACAGGAATGTTGAACGTTCTCCAAACACTCACAGGGTCTCTACAGACGTCTGAAAGTCTCTAAAGAGGAGAACACTCTGGGAGGAGACGGAGACCAAAACAGAATCTGGTGTTCTGATGAAAAACAACAAAAAACTGAGACACAATTAGAAACCTCAGTCACTGAAGTGACATGAAAACCAGTCTGACTCCCAGGTTAGACATTTAGTTCAGTCACCACCAGTTTGATCCTAAAACGTTGGACCGGACCGGACCGGACCTGGAAGAGTCTGGTTCCGTTCTCATCCTGAAACTTTAGCGCTGGATGTTTGTTGGTCGCTGAACCTGAAACAAACGTTCTGTCGTGAAAAGCCAGAAGACGACAGGAGTCAGGAACAAAAGGCTGAAAGGAAGAGAGGAATGATGGGAGGGTCGGAGAGCCGTCAGAGTCAGGAGAGGTCAAAGTTCAGCTGTAGGAGGTCTGAGTGGCGGTCACGGTCCTGTTGTTAATATTAAACTGATGGATTACTCTACGTTTTCACCTCTGTAAAAGAAGTTGTTAGAAAATGAAACCTGGAGATGAGATGATGTGGGAAAGTAAAACTACTGATCAACACTGGTTCCAGTACAGCCTGAACAACAATCCAGTTCTGATGTTATCAGCAGTTCACAGAGAGCCCAGGTGAGGTCTCAGCTGACACGACTCCCTCGCTGTAACGTCAGGAACTCACAAGTAAAGGAGACAAGATGCCGATAGTATCGGATGAAACTGTGATCCTGATATTAGTCTCAATCAAACACGCCCAGGAAAAAACAACCGGAGTGCAGCAGGAACGGTTCCGTCAGCTGATCTGAGGTCCCAGTGAGACCTTCACTGACACAGAAAGACCTTAAAGCTGCCACTAATCCAGAACAACGAACGGACCTGATTCCTGCAGCTCTACTGTTTCCAGCCCATTTCATCTCCTGAATAGACGTTAATGCAGCGTTTGTTCACGTTAATTCACCTGCAGGAGGAGCTGCCAACATCACCTTGTTTATTAGAAACCGGCGAGCGGCGAGGCTCAACAGAAACACGACGTTTCCACCGCAGCGTCAGGACAAACACGCCGTCTGTCTCTGTCAGAAAAAACAACTCCCATTCAGTTTGATGGTGCTGAAGGAAAAACTGAGACATGATTTCCCTCACAGTCAACACAGGTGTGTGCACGTCACTCACGATGTCTGTTAACCGACTCAAACCGCATCTGAGACTGGAGGCACTGGGAAGCTGTCATTCTCAAAGTGGGTCTAAGGTTTACCAGCTGGTACTCATCAGTCCGACTAATGATGATGGGCGATTTATTTGCATAGGGGTCATTTTTACATTTGCAGTGTAAACATTTACTGATTTGACAAATTTGAACTCAAAAATCCAAAAACACAAAGTCTCCTGTCTGGGATTACTTTGTCTTTAAACCGGCTGCAGGTTCAGACGTAGAGGTGTCAGCAAAGGACTCAAACATCTAGAGTAACCCTCCTGCTGAGGACGCTAAGCTAACAGCTTCCTGCTGAGGATGCTACGTTAACACAGAGCTATCAGCTGCTGCTGCTTCATCACCAAATCACTCACAAAGACTTCAACCTGCAGCAGAGATTCATTTAAAGCAGCTAGGTGGAGTTTGGAACATTTAAAAATTATTTATTATGTTTAACGCGGGGTGCTTATTTTGGCTTCAACCAAGCCACAGCAAAAAGAGAGTGTATATATAACTTGTCCAGTGGTCTCATATATACACTCTCTAGTGTTGATTTAACACTGGTGATTTTGCTGTGGATTATTAATTAAGAAGCTAATTCATAGGCTAAAAACATCGCTCTTAAAAACAACTGGCAAAGTGCTCGTCTTATCGCTGATGGTTGATAAATTCATCCAATCACCACCTCATCACAGACCTGTTTTCATATGAATGGCGTCGCCATGCAGCGCTGGACTTTAAGGAACGAGCTTTAAAAACATTCCTGAAAATGCAGCTTCTGGGATTAACCCGACAGCGATGATACGCTAACGACAGAAGACAAGTGTGTGGTTCTGCTAAGTGCTTTAGTTTGAAATGAAACCTCAAGTTTCTCTCCTCCAAAAGGACCTCAGAGCTCCTCCCCCTCCTCCATCACATCAAGGTCAACCTTATTTACAGAGCACAGTTACTGTTACTCACACAGCCCAACGTTCTGAAAATGACAACGCAGCTAAATAAGAAACACCTCAAAATAAAACATTGGCTGTCAGGTGATTAAAATGAGATCTGGATTTAGACGGTTTGTGAAGGTCTCTGTTAGTCTGGAGTCTCCAGCGTTCAGAACTCTAAAACAACATCCATCATGTTTCATTCCTGTGATGGAAGATCTCCTCAGAATGTTTCCACGCTCTCCATCTGATGAGCGCGCTCACACACACACACACACACACACACACACACACCTATGTAATGAGTTGTGGTAAAGCTCAGCTGAGCGTGAAACATCTTAGCAAAGCGCTGATGTTTGGAACCAGCTTGCTCCTAATTCCTGACCCGTCCTTTTAGAGACACCCGGCAACACGATCCTGGATCAGAGAAGAGCCCAGAGGTCAGAGGTCAATCCCCAGGCAGGCTGATTCCAACCATCAAAGGAGACACAATAAACTTTACAGCACCTCGCTGCCTGAACGCGCCGTGAAATATCTGAAGAAGTTCAGAGAAGCAGTTTGTCTGGAAACAGAGGTCAAATCTGTTCAGCTCGAATATAAAACCTGAACTTCTCCCAGCCTGACAGGTCCTCACCTAAAACACTCCTAACTGCTTCATCACTCTGCTGCCGCGGGCGTCGGCTGACAGCTCCTCACTGAAGTCGGGTTCTGGACTGACAACCTTAAGCTTCTGACAGGATTCAAATATAATGTCCCTCATTAGTTGTTTTTTTTTTTTTTTGTCCCATCATTAGTTGAAGGAACCTTCCAGTTTTAAATTTGAATCTAGTGTGTGATCTGTTATCACTCAGTGTGTTGTGAAGGACTCTCAGCTACTAAATCACCAGATTTAGCCAGAGTTAACACGGCAGGATTTTTAACCCGATTCTCCTCCTCCGACAGTCTTAACGACGCTCCTGATCTCTAAAGATAATCTGATCAGATCATCCTCTCGTGTGTGGTGGGTTAGGAGCGCTCCGGTCCGCTCGGAACGCCGTCAGAACGCTCCGATCGTAAATCTGGGAATTCAAACATGTTGGATTCTCTTGACCCGACATCGCAGTGTGTGTGGTGACCCCCGAGAATCTGCCTGTGGAGACTGACCTGTAGCCAATCAGAGAGCGAGTTGACAGACTCCGCTGTGTGGAGCGAAAGGACTCTCTCATCAAAACAGCTGCTCGGACTCTTTAAACGGTCACAGGCTCGTTGTTTATAATCAAAATAAAAGCTGTCATGTTTGTCACGGACGTTTGTCCGAAGTCACGTTAGATCTCCTGAAGGTCTGCGAGATTTCATGTCTGATCTGATCTGGGAATGTTCGTGTGTGAAATCGGATCGTGTGTGAAACCGGTTCGTGTGTGAAACCGGTTCGTGTGTGAAACCGGATCGTGTGTGAAACCGGTTCGTGTGTGAAACCGGTTCGTGTGTGAAACCGGTTCGTGTGTGAAACCGGTTCGTGTGTGAAACCGGATCGTGTGTGAAACCGGATCGTGTGTGAAACCAGTTCGTGTGTGAAACCGGATCGTGTGTGAAACCGGTTCGTGTGTGAAACAGGTTCGTGTGTGAAACCGGTTCGTGTGTGAAACAGGTTCGTGTGTGAAACCGGTTCGTGTGTGAAACCGGTTCGTGTGTGAAATCGGATCGTGTGTGAAACCGGTTCGTGTGTGAAACCGGATCGTGTGTGAAACCGGTTCGTGTGTGAAACAGGTTCGTGTGTGAAATCGGATCGTGTGTGAAACAGGTTCGTGTGTGAAATCGGATCGTGTGT